>JACDOX010000108.1:351674-407378 GCA_014549065.1 Cardinalis cardinalis
ATATTATGTTATGTTATATCATATCATAATTATGCTATACTAAAAACTATACTAAAGAATAGAGAAAGGATACAAACACAAGGCTAAAAGATAATAATGAAAAACTGGTGACTCTCTTCCAGAGTCCCAACACAGCTGGCTGTGATTGGTCATAAGTCAAAACAATTCACATTAAACRAATCAAACAACCACCTGTTGGATAAACAATCTCCTGACCATATTCCAAAGCAGCAAAACACACGAGAAGCAAATGAGATAATATTGTTTTCGTTTTTCTCTAAGGCTTCTTAGCTTCCCAGGAGAAGAATCCTGGGCAAAGAGGATTTTTCAGAAAATATGATGGTGACATGCTTCCTAACTGGTGAAGGTGCCATGTTCCACTTGCTCCTGTGTGCCCCAGGGCACCTGTTGCAAGCAGCTGGATTGAATAATGCTTTAGCAATTGAATAATGCTTTAGCATCTGAGCACCTACTTGCCTTACTTCGGGCTCATTTCTTCTCCCACTGTCGATGACACACAACACTTTATTGTCAGGCTGTTCCTTTTGATGATGGTGCAATCTACCAGACCTGTCAGAAATAAGGAAAAAATTCAATCACCTTGTCACCACTGCCTTACTTTCAAATGTTAAACAGTAAGTGTGATGTCTTTCCTCATGAGGCAGTGGTGAAAGAGATTTCTCTCACTGAAAGGAGCTGTATTTTGGTGCCACAGAATACRGATCCCAGCACAGTTTTCTTCATTCCAGACCATCATACTCAGSTAAGCTTGTAGGGACATAAATCCTGTTGTTTTAAATAGCAGCAAGAARCTCTGAGGCAAATTTGGCCCTTGTTTTTCTTGTAATGCAAAGTGAAATGTAGGTTTGTGTTGTAATGAACTTCCTTCAAGAGATCTTGCTTCATTTTTCCCTTTTCTAAGCACAGTGTGAAGCAGGGCATGTCCTTTAGCAAGAGGGGAAAGAGCATTTTCCTTGGCACAGTTTGTGTTTCCCAGGATTCTGATGAGGGGTTCTGCAAAGGCAATGACTTTCTAGCTGAGGGGGATCTGGTTTAGCCATGTGTTTTTTCCTTTTGTCCCAATATGCACCAGAGCCGCCTTCTCCAGCCAACACAACAAAYCCAAGTGCTTCAAGACTTGGTAAAAAACACTTCTGGTCCGGGCTGGGTGTGTAAAGGGGAAGAAGGTGAGCCTGGAAAGCCTCCAGCCCTGCTCTGCCAGCAGAGGAGCTCCCAGCCTTGAGTGCAGATGCTCATGCCAGGGGCAGCAGTAATTGCTGAGGGGAATTGGGAGCAGGGCTGACTGTGGGCTGGGCCAGAGCCCATCTCATGTTTCACTGCTCTCGTCCATCAAGAGGYATTTCTGGTGGCTGAGTCTCTAATGGGAAGGAGCAGCACATTTATAGATCTAGCACTGGGCTGGGAGCTCACACAGGGGCTYGTTGGGAGCCCAGGGAACAGCCAAGAGTCCCTCTCTATTTTCATTTAATCTTTCTTTATTGTGACATCCACAAAATGTCAKTAATGGTCCAGCCTGGCAGAAGGGCTTTGCCACACAGGGTCCCTGTTTAAACAACACAGCTGTTCACCTGTGTGACTTGTGGATTTTCAACCCTTGATCCACCATACAGGAATATTATACAAGATTATATTCTGTCATAGGAATTTGGGGGGAAACTGCTGRAAAGGTGAAAAAGTCCGAGAAATGTTCAAGTCCCTGGTGTAAGGGGTTTCACACACCTGTACTCACTGATGARAGCTGGAGTAAAACAAGCACCTGTTGTAAGGTTACACAGGTCTGGGGTTTGTGTTTGTTCCCTTTTTGTTGCTGTTATGATATAAAGTGAACTGTAAGGATTAGGAAGAGAATTCAGACATCTGTGCTCTGGGACACTTCTCAGAAACATCACTAATGATGGCTCTTAATTTTTTAATGTGCCTCACCTTGCACTAATCGACTTAAACCAGCATTTTATGCYGAAGGCAAATTTGTTGCCATTAGAAAAGGAGGCTTGTCTGCTCCTAGAGTGTAAGAACATACAGCACCTGTAATGGAGGAAAGTACAGAGCTTTTATTCTTGTGACCTTGTCCAAATAGGATGTAATTACAATATAATTCAATTCTGACGGTCTGGAAACCATGGCAGTTGACATGAAGTGACATTTCAGGAGAAATAGGCATGTGTTGTAGTACATCTCTTTCTGTCTCCTAAGCATTATTGATGCTATTTGCTCTTCCTGCTCTTCCTTGTTCTACTCTTAATACACAATCAGAACACAAGATTCTGGAAGATGTGCAACAGTGGATCATAGTTAACCTTGCAAATAAAATCCAGTGTGCCTGGGAGTGATGTGAGCTGCTTGCTGTATGCCTGCTGTACTTGTGTTAATACAGCMGTACTTTTTAATCTCCTTGGAGAGATTAAATCCTGGCATGCACTCCTTCAGGGACTCATTTAGGAAAGCAGAGAATAAAATTCCATTTGRCATTTGATATGGTCTTTGGTTCTTGTGACCTAAACCAAGACTCTCCTCCTTCAATCATGGATTTTGCTCAGGGAGCACAAACAGTTCCACCAGGTGCTTGACTCTGCAAATACCCCAGAGATGGATGTGTCACAGCAGGATTTTGTCATCCCTCGATCAGAGGARGAAAAGCTGGAGCTGTGAGCTCAGGCACAGACAACTCCAGCCAGCAAAAAGGAAAAGTGACAAGGTATTTTCCATCTGTGTACTTCTCTAGCACTGGAATCACGTTATTCCCAATTAACTCTCGTAGCATATGGGCTGGTTYGTGTGCACTAGGAATATCTCAGTGCAGTCAGTTATCTCTGTGTCTCTCCCTTCTGAGACTGGTCGTTACACCTTTGATGAGTCACTTAATAAGCTCATTAAGGAAATGGAGGGTATCTCATCTAAGTGTTCACTCACTGAGCCACAGTCGCCTTCCTTTCAACCCCAGACAAAGAGGGAAACAAAACATTGCCAAATGCGTCTCTGTGTGCAGCTCCCAAGGACACAAAATTAGTTTTTAAAGTTGTAAAGATTGAAAGCAGCCATCCTGCCCTATACTATGTAATTTCCTGCCTRTGGAACTGGGGGATGGCTTCTAAACCCTCCACCCCATCACAGGAAGGATTAAGTGCTGTCAKGGGGCACTCAGGGGGATAAAATGCAGGTGAGAAGTTTTCCTGCTCCAAGTAAATTTGGTTCACTGGYAGCCCCCAGATGGTTTTCGCTGTGGCTGAAGTTCCACACAAGTACAGGTTATCTGTAGAGAAGGACTGAAATGAGTTATCATTGTGCAGTGTGTGTATAAAACAGGGAGCAAGGCCACTGTGTTTTCCCTTTGCTCCTCCTGTTGGATTCCTGGACAAGCTGCTCATGTGGGGGTGTTCACAGGGGTCCCAGGACRAGGGAAGAGATGAGAATCTTGACTCCATGTTTCAGAAGGCTGATTTATTATTTTATTATRTATATTATATTAAAASAAAATTATATACTAAAAGAAGGATTTCATCAGAARGCTAGCAAGGAATAGAARGGAATGGAAATAAAATCTTGTGACTGCTCASAGCCTTGACACAGGTGGCTGTCATTGGTCATCAAGTAAAAACAATTTCACATGCTGGGTAAACAATTCTCCAGATCACGTTCCAAAGCAGCAAAACATGGGGAAGCTGAAGCTTCTCAGGAGAAAAGATCCTAATGAAAGGATTTTTCATAAAATATGTCCATGACACTGCTCAGCCCCTCTGCTGACCCAGCCACCATCCCACACCACCCTCAGTGGATCATGTGCCACACAGGTCCCTGGTTGTGCCTTGCTGCCAGGATCCAGCTGCATTTAGCAGTGGAAAACAATCAGCTGGTACACTCCAGCCCCAGATTAGGTGAGCCAGAGAAATATTTTATTCAGAACTCTCATTTAAGTTCTCCATGAAATGTCCGCATGGTGGTCTTGCTGCTCTCATAGCTCAGTTCTCTCTAGTAGCTGCTGTGTATGTAATGATCCTCCTCTGTGTCCACATGAGGCTGGGGAGGAATTACCTGGCCAGAATAAATGGGTTTGTACTGCTGAGATTCAGTTACTTAAAGATTCACAGGGTGCACATTCCTTTAGTGAATTCAGAGATGGCATGATGATAAAACCTGAGCATGCAATGCTGGGGGAATGTTTTAGGTAACTGCCTCTGAAAACATGCTCTGTGGTCAGCTGGCACTAACATAGCCAGGGGAGTCCAACAGAACTGGGTTTGAGCTATTTAGGATGGTTAATAAGTAATTAACCCAGGAGGTGACTGTAACAGACATCATTTGAATCAAGATTGAATTATTGGTTTCCCAGGCATGCTCTGGAATGTATCAGTTTGCTGGCAGGACAAAGCCTCTCAGCCACGTTCATTAACAATCCCTGCATTCAGGAACCCCTCCTAAAGGATGCCTACAGGATCAGATTCACCAGTTACTTCTTCTTTCCTCACTGCTGCCAGGAAAAGGCCACCTCCCCACATTTCCATTCAATTTGTCTTTAGCTGAAAAGATGCTGATTTCATGCTCTCTTACCCTGCAGCAGCCAGCCTGTTGCTAAGATACTGAAAAGGCCAGGGTCTGGGTGCTTTTTCTCAGCCCACTGCAATTCTTATTTATTTATTTATGCATCTTATTTACATAGCTAAACAGATCTCTTCCCTACTGCAGAAGCAGAGCCACGAGGCTCCAGGTTGCACCAGGGTGCCTTGACTTGCATAGCTGCTTGTCCAGCACCATCCTCTGCCCTGTTTTTCCTGTTCACCAACTGAGCAAACTTCTCAGRATATTTGTTGAGCTGGAATGGCATCCAGGAGTGTGATGGAAGTGTGTTTTAAAGGCATAGCTGGCCATGGATTGCCTACCCAGTGTTTGATCGCAACAGTCCTCGATGGAAATAAAAAGGGTCAGAACAAAGATGGCTTTAAGCCAATTTTTTCTGCTTACTTTTATTTCTGGCTGCTTTAATTTCAGCAGTGTCCACATTCCAGGCTTSTTGTAGCCTAACCAGCTCTGCCAGAGTGAGGAGATGGTTATCCTTCCCTAGCCAGGGAAGAGCCCTGCTGTACAGGCAGTTCTGCAGGACCAGCTGCATTTTTGTAGGGTGGGGCTGGGATCCCAGCCAGGGCACAGCTCTGTGTGAGATTGTACCCAGGGCAGGAGCAGGCTGTGGATGGAGTGTGCATGCACAGAGAAACTGGCAGAGCATTTCTAGTGGCTACAGGTGGRTAGCTGAGCTGTAATGAAAATGTTGCTGTGCCATTTGTTCCAGATGTGCTCCCCACACCAGAGAAGCTGGAAGTGGTTGGTGTGCTCTGTTCCATCCTGCACTGCCCAGAGAACCTCCYTGGCAAGCAGGGAATCAGTAGCACTGATGTGAGTCACTTCTCACAAGCAGGAAGGCATCGGGCAGGAATACTGCACCATGGCCTGGCTCTGTTTGTCCCGTTTGTCTTTTGTGAAAAATGCCCATCACTTGTTTTTAAAAATTTAAAAGTTTAATAGTAATAAAATGGTTATAAAAATAGCAATATAATTAGAGTAATAATAATTTTGGACAATTTGGATTAGGACAATATGAGATAATAAAAACAAAGAGTTATGGACGTCCAGGTACCTTTTTCTGGGCAAAGTAAGCCTGAAAAARGACCCACATTAACAGAGGATTAACCCTTAAAAACAACAGGCTGTTGCATATTCATACATCTCATACATGATGCATAAATTCCRTTAAAATACAGGATTCWGTCTGATCAGTGTCAACTTCTTCCTCTGAATCCTAACAGCGTCTTCAGGCCTGAGCRAGGCAGGAAGAAGTTCAGTTTCTCCTGATAATGGAGCAATAAATTCTTATTCTCTGAAAGATTTAGATGTCCTGTGGCTGCTATCTTGCTAGAAGTYCTTTCTTTAAAAAAGTATCTTACATAGCACAGTTTCTATTTTAACATTTTGTTATAACTTAAAACTATATTTAACACACTACTTAAGAAATTTAATACAAAACCACTTTCTAACATAACACATACAATATTCATTTGAATATTTGTGAAAAGCCAATCATAAAATRCGCATTTTTCACRTCTTTCTTTGGTGAAAGCACTGCCACACTCCTCAGTAAAAACTTCAGAGACAATTCAGAGCCTCTCAGAAGCTCCAGATTTTGCACCTCCAGCACACAATACTGTAGCTTGAGAAAGAAGTGAGTGAATCCTGTAGATATTTCTTTGGAACAAACAGGGATCAAACGGGTTTTTCCCCCTATTTCCTTTTTGTTTCACGAAGCAGAGCCARCATTCATGAAGCTCAGTCTCTGGACTATAATTCTTCAACAGATGTTGCCTTTTGGGCCTCTTCTTACAGCCTTTGGCTGCACTAACTGGTAGCTTCTTTGTCTAACTGCTGTAGTTTTCATTGTGGAATTCTTTTTGCTAAAAAAAATAATTTTTCTGCTTTGATGATCCAGTTGTTACCTGATTCTCTGGAGAAGAACAGAGAGAAGGACATGAACACTTGGGTTTRTACATACAGCCCTGCAAAACAGGGGTTGTGCCCAAGGCCAGATGTAATTTTTTTACATTGAAGTGAGATGAGGAAGGTGATGTTTTAAGTCTWGATTGAATTTTCTTCTTATTTACTTTAAGCATTCAATTACCCATTTGGAAAGCTAAATTATATCTGACTGGCTCGGCATGCTCATGATGTATTCTCATTTTTTCTAAACAGACTCTTGGTCTTGTCATTTATGACACATCTGCCACTGGGGTGTCCACTTCTTTACACCCAGAGGGTGCTGATTCTAAAGCCCTTGCTGACCAGCAGCCCCATGTAGATTTTTAATTTGGCTGAGATTTCACAAGCCAAGCTCTGCTGTTTGTGTCAGGTGTGGGTTTTGGTGCCATTGTTCACCCAGAGCTCAGGAGCTCTGGCAGGTGGGGATGTTACCTCATGTGTTCTCTCGGCTGAGCTGTGAACAAAGCTCAGGAGACTTGGTACCAGCCTGAATGGCCAGGAGTAACTTCTGCTGCCCTGAGAGGGTTTTTCAGGTACATTTGAAAAGATGAGTTAACACATCTTCATTTCCTTTGTTGAAGATAGGAAGAATARGATCTTTCCTACTGGGAGATGTCAGAAAATTAGGGAACAGTAGATGATGTTTAACTTCTTAATTACACCCAGAAGCAGASAAGTGGCTGGGATGGGTGAGGATCTCTGCATTTCTCATTCTGCTTCTTCCCACCTGGGACACTCAGCTGTCACTCTTGAGCTCTGGTAAARTGTGGGGTGGTCTGCAGAGCTGAAAAAGGGCAAAGTAACCCTGAGCTGCCAGGGGCACTGCAGAGACACAGCTGCCCTGTGGCTGATCACTGATCTGTGCTGCAGACTCTTGTTCTCTCTTTGGTGGTAGGGGGCCCAGCCAGCTCTCTATACCCTGAGGTCCTGTAACTCTGAAAGACTCAAGAAGAGCACAGGAATGCAAACAGTACTGATAAACAGAGCACAAGTTRTGCATTCTTACTGGAAAAATGAAAAAAAAWTTAAAAGTGAGAAAAAATCATAGTATTGCCCAACAAAATATGCTGGATGTTTTGCCATGCACTGCTGATAAGGGATGGCCAAAGGCACTTAGAGACCAAGTTAGGGTGTTCCATCTCCAGCTCAGAGTGGGCTTTTTCTCTTGCTCCTGTTACATTTAATTAGGGGAGATAAGAAAAATGCCTCAGACCTGTTTCTGGTCTTTCTTGGTTTCACAGTTCTAACTAGCATCAAGGAAATTACCCTTTGGGTTTTAGTTTTCCCTATGAGATACCTTCACCCTCATGTCAGAGCCAGCAGTGTCAGGCATGTTCTCTATCACAAGTATCACCACTAGGACTCATTTTTTTCACTCTCCTTAAAGCTGGGGTGTCCATTTAATGTCCTGATAAATCAGTTGTCAGTCCCCAGGCAACTCTTGCAGTGCCAGGAGTGTTACTAAGTCCATGTGTATTTCTCTGGGAAGGTTCTGCAGTTAGAAATACCTACAGAAGAAAGGTACTGTGTGGCATTTCAAGAAACAACCCTAATACCTTTTTCACCTATGATTCTATGACTGAGAAAGGGGATCAAATCCTTCACTGCTTTCCTAGAGGAATTATTTTTAAAGATGTCCATGGTCATTGCAGGGTTGGACAAGATGATCTTTAAATGTCCTTTCCAAAGCATTCTGGGATTCTGTGACAGAGTAATTGGAAACRGTTACTCTGTCACCAATGAGAGAAGGACATCTATAACCTTGGAAACCATTATGTAGGTACCTGGGCTTACATGACATATGAAATTCACTGTAGACAGCARCATAGCTTTTCTTTTTCATCTTAGTTATTACTTTCTTGTGAGCTGGTTTATTTTGTTTCATTCACTTTCCAAATAGTGAAACTAATGATGGTGATCATATAAAATATGTACTTTGGAAATGCATTAAGGAAGTTTATGGTGATAGAAGCCTCTTTTTAAAAACTTTTTTTTTGCAAATCATTCTAAATTTTATTGCATCCTTTGTTTTTCTTTGTTTGATGGGGTTTTCTTCCTTTAGATCAAGCAGAAACTAGCTCTCACTCATTACCAGCACTTCTCTTGCAAAACAGATTTTGCACAAACACTTCCTCTACATGAAAGACATACTAAAAAATAAAATACAGATTAGAAATTAGTGCTCAATTCTGTATCTAAATATAAGCCTCTAGCTGGATGTTGAGAGGAATCAACAGGAGTGAGGGAGCTTCTAAGGGAGCTCAGCCCTTGCACTTGACCTSAGCTTAAGCAGCACTTTGTGCCCAGCCTGACCATGTGGATGCAAGGAGAAAATGTCCTCCTGCCTGTGGACATCTGTGCTGAGCTGGAGCAATCCCTTATCTTGGTATATTTTTAGGGAGTGTTTCATTTATTTTAGTTGAGTGGAGTATCATGGTAGTAAGTAATACAAGACCTAGAGTCAAGATTTTAAATAAAAGACAAGATTGAAATAAGCAAGATGGGGAGGGTAGAAAAATACATGGAAATAGCTCTGGTCTCTGGTTTCTGAAGAAATACCTGATTATCACACAGAGCTCTTTGCTAACTGGTGGCAGCATTTGCCTTCTCTGCCCCTCCATMCATTCCATTTGAGCTCCTAAAATAAGCTTATTAACAGTCAAATCAAGACAGGGTAATCTTTAAATCACATGTAAATACAGAAGCTTTTCTYGTTGTGTTATACTGAAGTATTAAATGGAGATGCAGCTTTTCCCAGTGGGAGACTAGATCAGCACAGTTAAGTACTGGAATTGTTTGTCTCCCAAATCATCTTGTGAGAACAGAATTTCCCTTTCACTGTACTGGATGATGATGATGAATAGGGATTTAGGGGCAGAGGATTAGATTATGTGGGGTTTAGATTAGTGGATCCTACTGGTAGTTTTATACAGCTGATCAGCTTGCATGGTCCTGATCTTCCTTTCTCCCCTGGAGCTGACCTGTGCAAATTGCCAGGGAATTTGTGCAGGGGAGTACAGAGACTTAGAGMTGTTTTCTGCCATTCTTAGCAAATGGGTCTCAGGTCAAACGCTTTCTCCGTATCAGCTGGCTGTTTGTTACCTTTGGTATCAACACTTACCAGCAAGTGCTATTTGCTGGATGTTTTTAGGTTGCACTCAGTCCTGTGAMCTCCAAGTTAATGCCTTGATTTTTAACTCCAGCACTGAGGGACATGCCACTCTCCTGGAGGGTGGCAGTAGTTTGTACTTTTAATGCAAAACGCCTGGAATGATCTCATTTCAGAGTCGTCAGGCATGCCTCAGTCTAGACTGTGTCTCACAGTCCCACTGACTGCTAAACCTCAGGGAAGGTGCCTGGACTGGTCTGCCTGGTTTAGCCCAGCCTGGCTGACACCATGTGCCRTTCCTGCTCACCCACATCACTTCAGTCTTAATTGCTCCTTATCTCATCTTTCAAGCAATCATAGGGCAGATTTATTTTTTGTTTTGGGAATATGCCATGTTGTACTGTTTCCATATAGAAATGTCTCAGCTTTCCCTTAGGGCTCCTGTCAGGGTGTCAGTGAGGTACCAGCACAGCCAAGGAGAGTTTGTGCATGGCCAGSTCCTGTGGGATTGATGAGCAGAGGATGTACTGGGGCCCTGCCTTTTTCTTCCTGTTACTTAACTGCAAGAATTTCTCGTGGCATCTGGCTCTCCAGCCTTTCCTTTTTTCCCCTTTTTTTTCGTGTCCCAAACTGAAGGTCAGGTGCAAAGTGATAGTCAGTAAAGATACTAAAATGTGACCTGAGGCAGGACACTTCARGTCATCTAGGTAAATATGTCACTGCATTCTCCCTGTGCAGCATGGCTGCTTCAGCACTGGAGCAAACTTGACACACGACATCAGTAATAGTACAGCTTAGAGTTTTGCATTTTCCATTATTTTTACCTTYAATAGTCTTCCTTAGGGATGTAGGTAAGTAAGGACTGTTAACTCCTCTTTGGGAAGGGAATKAAAAACATGGAGAGATGGAATCCTGGGCGCTGTGTGAGTCTCTTTGTGTGACAGATGTTGCTGTTTAATGTGCTGATTAATGTTAATTAGTATCTTTTGTTTGCTGTAAGTGAAAAGACAGCAGGCATTTGGGTGAAATCCCTGAATCAACCTGTACTGAAACCAGGCCAGAAATCCATGTAAATCGTTGTAAGTGCAAAGCATCCCTATACAACTCTTATGCTAATTTTCTTTGATAATTTGCTAGACCCAATTTCAAATTTCGGTTTATTTTCAATACCAAGTGAAGCGATAAATGCAACAAGTTTAAAATACATTTCCCAGGTAGTGTTGAGTTTGTTATGSAATTTAGCTCTAAATGCTGTTGGTGTGGTCTAAATGCCATGCAAGCATTATTCAGTTCTTGGATTAGTAGCCCCAGGGAACGCCAGAGACACTTGTAATGGCAAACAGGTTGTTAATGTTTGCCCATTCAGCTGTTGAGGGCTGCTGATTTGGCTTGCACAGGTTTAGGAGGCACTGGCCATGGCTGTGGGGCAGGTGTGGGAAGGTCCCTGGTACCTGGCCCTGCTCTGGAGCTGTCACCACTTCTCTGAGCTGGGGAGTTGAGTTGCTTGTGGATGTCTGTTATCATGGAACTGCAAGGAGATRAAAAATGGTCCCCAAAGAGAAGGGGTGACACAGGAGACAGGTGGCAGGAGCCTGCTGGTTTTCAGGAAATTATGCTCCAAGGCAGATCARGAGTTTCTGCCCATTCCTTCTGACAGTTTCTGTAGTGTTCTCACTATCCCAGACAATTCTGGCCCACTCAGAGAGCATTAGGATGGAGGAAAGTAAGAAGGAAAGAAAAATACCCTATTTTGCAAAAACAAAAGGATGGGGAGAGAGGAAATATGCTCAGTTCAATTGGTTACATTAGGTAAATACAAAGTATGCCCCAAATATCCTGTAAAATCTGTTTATAATTTTCTAAAACTCATACTAAGATTCAGTATTCCTTTACTTGGTATCAATTCTGGCTCAGGGATGTCTGGTTCTTCCCTTGTTCCTCTGTCACCTATCACACCACAGCTCTTTGTGGGGCTAAACAATAAAATCCACTGATAGTTCAGTTGGAGTCCTGTGCTGCCTTTGCCACTGGAAAAAAACCTGAACAAGCAAAAAGTCAATGCARCTCTAACCCAGATTCTCAGCAGGCGCGAAGGAAGTTGGTGAAGCAAAATATTTCTGGCAGACAATTCRCATCTGAAGGAAGCATAGCTGGAGAGAGGAAATTACTTCTGTTGCCCTTAGAAAAAGTGATARTGGCAGGATAGGAAAGATGGATGARCACATGAAGTAAAAATGCGAACTTAGTAAATTAAAAATCAAAAGAGGTTCATGAATTCTTTTTAAAAGGTACAAAATAATCTGGAATGGACCGAGGTGAATAATGAGCATGTACCTGTAGGCTGGTGTTCCAGCTATGCTGCTGTCTAATCTTGTTCATGTTTGTGTGGTTCTAGAAATCAAAAGAGGCAGATTTATTTTGGGCATGCCTTATTTAGCTGTAGTTCTAAGTTATGTAAAACCTGWAATGAAGAGGAAACTTGACCCAAACCCTTAAGATTTCAAGTGCTAATAACCACCTCAGTGAGGAACAGAGCTAAGCCAGAACATAATTAGTTGAGAATGGGTTTAGAGATATCCAGGGAGTGCAGTAGGCTGGGCAGTGATTGGCTGGACTGCTCTTCCCCCTTTGGAGTTTTGGGGTGAGGTTGATAAAGAGTTTTACTTTATTTCTTTAAAGATCATCTATAGGAACACTGTGGAAGAAAATCCTTATGCAGCAGTTGTTGCTTGGATGCATGAGTAGTGACATGCAGCAGATTTGGGGAGGCTGGGAGAGRGGAATTTGGCTATTTGGCACCATGAAATGAAGATTCCCGAGTCCTCAGCTCTTCCCTATGTTGGGATACACAGTTCCATTGAGGGGAGTGCATCACCMGTGTGTCAGGAATGCCTCAGCAATTCCACCACGCTGACCTTTGCCACCCKGGGAGAGCACATTCCCCTTCTCCAGTGGGATGACTTTGCTGGCTTTAATCTGCAGAAATGAGTTTACACTTGTGCAAGCTAATAGGGAGGATTTGCCCCTGTAACTGTGTGTGCTGAAGCACATCAAGCCCAGATTTTTCCACACATTTGGAGAATTATTTTAGGAGAAACACAGGTGCATACACCCACTTCTTTTGGGGRAAAAAAATAGGCCATGCTAATTTGACATTTTAAATAATAAAAATAAATCTTGGAGAAGCAGTCAGCGATCAGTCAGAGCCTGGAAAGTGCATTTCTGGAATGGTGCAGGTCATTCCTGAGAGCCATGGTGACTCTGCATTCCAGCATCACGTGGAATCCAGAAGCATGTCTAAAACTGGAACAGAGCTCCAGTTTCTGCTGCTGATGGTTGGCAAGCCCTTTGTGGGAGAGAAGAGAATAGAACCGTGTGTGTKATCCACAGAGTCTGACTTGTAACCAGGTGGTTTTCACTAGCTGCATGTGTCTGAAAAAGCCCTTCCTGTGGGCTCAGAGTTACAAGAAGAGCTGATACTATCATTATTCATTCCCACTGGGGGGAAAAGACATGTAAACTTATCTTGAAGACTGCCAAATGCCATTCCAAGTGCTCTGAAAGGGGTTTTATGTTTCCTTCTCTGAAGATGGCTGTGATCTTCCCGCATTCATTAATGCATGAGAGGCAAATCACAGAAAGGGCTTTTGTGTTCCTGGAGCTGTGGCAGGAAGGGAGGCTTACCAAGGAGCTGCACATACCTCACTTCCCCGTCTGTCAGAAGATCCTATCCCTGTCAGATAGCAGCAAGACATTCCTGGGGGTGGAGTGAGAATGAATTTATCTTGGGAGTGAGCAGGATTTTGCTTTGCTAGGAGAGCTGGTTTGCTCAATTCAGGAATTTTCCGTTCACCTCTATTAACCACCGGCATATAAATCCCAACAACTGCAATTAGAGCTCCTTACCTTGACAAGTTCACAGTTCTGCAGCTCACCTGTCCTTCTGCTGGCTCTCCTCTGTCTCCTGACTGCTTGGTTGCACGGCTTCTCCAAAAATTCCTGCTTTAGAGGTAGGATTTCACAGCTGTGTCATGGAGGGGGCTGCGTTCCTGGTCCTTGAGGAAGGTAGATGTGGGGTTAGGCAGARACTCGCTCTTTGCTGTAAGGAAATATGAATCTTCTGCGTGGTTTTTATTGTCTTTTGGTAGATTATTCATCACTTCAGCACCCAAAAACCCCAGCAGAGGGGAAGGCTCTGTATGGAGGGGCTGGGAGGAGTGTGTAGGATGGCCTGGGGAGGTGGTGGAGGGCCCCTGTGCTTGCCCTCTCTCTTCCAGCTACTCAGGTGTGAGCAGGCTGCACTTGCGCCTGGCTGGATGTGTTTGCTTTGGTCAGTTTAATTCAAAATATTTCATTTACCTGGCTTAATAGTTACAGCTTTGTGTGCTGATTCAGGGTACAGCACAGGCTSTTATCAGGGAGGATCACAGGATTTGCAGGCAGCTCGGCTTCATTAGCTTGAAACAACTGAAAAACATTCTATTTAAAGAGATGCATCAGCCGACGTCACATATCAGTTGTTAGTTCTTGCAATTGCTAGTTAGAACAYGCCAAAATTGTAAGCCTTTTGTTATGAATAGGTATGAGAATTACTGAACTAATTATACAATAATATTCAGATGTAGTTCTTTTAAATAACTGTAACCTCTCTGTCTAAAGAGGAAAAGAAAAAGCTATATAATTCCTTCTAAATGGAAATGCCTGTTGGCTAAATCAGGGGAGGGGTTCGACTGCCTGCAGTGTGGAATATGTTTGACAATTTGCATCCTCCACCTCGTGCCCTTATTGCAGCATTAAATTGGTCTTTCATTAACGCGGCAGTGTTTGCTGTTACAGCACCTGCTCCCTCCCCTGCCTACCTGGGCAGGTGCCAGCCCCTGGGTGGGAGGGATTGGGCAGGGATGTGGGAAGGGACCCAGCTCCAGCAGCACACCCGGGAGGGGCACCAGCAGCCCCACGCTCGGAACTCGCTCTTCAGGAAGATCCCAAACCCCCCAGGCAGTGGAGGTGAGGAGGAAGTCGCGTTTAAAGGCTTCAAAAAACCTGAGCTGGGCTTGGAACAGCAGGTAGGGATTTTCTACAGGTGACACGGAGAGCCACCTTCTCGCTAGCCGGGCTGGAATCTGAAGTCTTTCTACTGCAGGAATTAATTAATTCATTGGGGAAAAACTGCCTTTGAAGAAAAACAAGGAAATAATGAACTATAAGTGCGTTTCAAGGGAAAAATATCTTTCTTCATCCTGCAAGGGTTAAGCATGATCAGAATCTGCTTTAGTCTCAAGAGTTTAACCTCAAGTGCTGCATTTTTTGTTTGCCATAAGCCTATTAGAACTCTCTGTTTCCTAGCAATAACATGTAATTTCTCCCCACTATATAAGTGGAAGAGATGTTAGGGTTTTAATCCTGCCCGCTCAAGCTGTTGCTCAAGTTTCCTATTCAAATGCAAATAGCACCTGGTGCTATTTAGATAGCTGCAATCTTTGATAACGATACTCCAGGAAGAGAGGAGAAAAAAGCAAGGTGGGTCTGACTATTCATTCTGRGAAGCAAGAGTGTAACCATATGCCACACCAACCTGCACTGGACGTTTCTATCAGATTTTTTGCATTCAGCGCGGACTCTTTTTGGAGACACATGGATGGCCGGAATGATTTCTATTTCTTGAGCAGGTATGATTTTTCACCAGGAAGAAAAGGCTTCCAGAGAAGATAAAAGTGTAGTGGATGGAGTTTTACCTTGCCTGATTGCCCTGAAAGGAGTTTCTTCTGGGACATTTTTGTTTGTTTCTTCARATCCTGTATTGTTTTCAAAGTACTGATTCTTAATTATTTTTCTGTATTTTTTCCTTGTACTGTTTTTGCTTAGAGTCAGATAGATAAAAGAAGTTATATAAATTAGTTGGGAAATCAGGAGCAATTTGGGAGGCTGCTCCGCTGTTTAGGATTCACAGACAAGAGATAACATACTACCTCTTACCTAAAACAAGACCAGTGCCAGATCTCAGATAAAAACCTTCTTCTGTGGGAAGTTTTAATTGCATAAATTGTTTTCATTTCACTTGTGGAGATACCAGTTTATTCAAGAAAGAGTTTTACAGCCTTGTTGCATTTTTTAGGGCTGTTTTACCCGTAATTACATGAGGAAACTGAAGGACACTTTTTTTCAAGGTTGTGACTTGATGCCATCATCTTCTTGCTAAAATCAAATTTTCTACAGAGTACAGAATCAGTTGAGATCTGCAGGAAAGCAGAAGTGTGTGCTTTAAAAGATTTTAAAGGAGAGATTTAGGAACTGGCAGAAAATTTCCAGGAGTGCTTGAAAGAAATCAGCATTATACCGATCTCTGTGAATTTACAAATAATCCMGAAGCAGCAATTCCTTGGAAGGGAAGAAGCAGCAATTCATTGGAAGACTCTGCTGACAGGAATATCAGCTTTCACGGGAGAAAAGTGGACATAAAGAATGAACAGTTGCTACCAAACTGGAGAAGCGCAGCCGTGATTTCAGTGCTGTCTGACAAATCTTGCCTTGTTTAATACTAATCTGTTCTGTCTCCTTCTGCTTCATCTTTGGCCTAATTCTGGAACTAAAAGAGCTTCCTGCCTTCCTCCAGACTTCAGCAGAAGCCTTTTGCAAGCCAGGTGCTGCRAGTGGGAGCAGGTGTGCCCTGTGTGCCTCCCGTGATACCGAAGGCGCCCTTGGGAGGCAAGCCCGATCTGCTGGGTCATGTTTTCTCTCTGGTGACACTCCTTCCCCAGGAGCGTCTCCAGTTGGGTGTGAACAGCTGACAGGAGCTGAGCCTTGGGCTGGGACCTGCTGAGCTGCTGAGGGCAGCCAAGATGATGGAAGAAGTCTCCATGGTGGTGGCTTACGATGCCCACGTGTTTGGGCAGCTGYGCGATGAGGACTTGCTGGCCAGCCTGGTGGCAGGCAGCAAACCCAAAGCTGTGGTAGGTGCTCCTCCTTTGCCAATAATGCTCAAAGTTTACTATTTAGTGCCTTTCTTTGTTCTTCAGTTTCTCTTTTTATTACTTAGTTTCTATTTTATTGCTTTTTCAGAAATTTGCTGTCATGCATCAACAAAATGAAATTAATCTATTTCAGAAGAGGTTATTAAAATCTCTTTCTTAAGTTTAGAAGTTCTAAGAAGAAGTTCTAACTTCTTCTAAGTGTAGAAGGAGATTATTTGCTCAGTAGGATCATAGTTACAATAATATTTTTTACATAATCAGAATAATTGAATAATAATTAAGCCAATCTAGCTGCAGACTCTTAGAATGTAAGTCAAGAGGTTGGGGTAGGTGCTGTTTCTGGGGTGCAGGTACCCTCATCATGAAATCTGAGAGAATCAGTCTCTTCCTTGGGAATGGTGATGTTCCACTTTTATATGTTTTGAAATCAGCGTAGATATYTGTAAAAACCTTTTAGTTGAATGAAATATGCTATTTCTTCATAAATAGCATATCTCTTTCTATAAGTGACATGTCGAGTGTGGTCATCTCCCTCTGTCATGGAGATCTCAGTGCTTGGAGGGAGCTGCCGGCTCTGAAATTTGGTGCAAGAGTTCATTTTTGGCCTCARATCCTACAGCTGAGCCCATGTGGGAGCCAGGATGCCTAGAAGCAGTCAGAGGGAGTGTTTTGAAATAAAAATGTATRTATAGGTGTTAATGTGCAAGCAGGTGCAGTTAACATTTCATGGTAAATACAAATTCAGCAGCCTAAAGAAGTGCTCATGTGTGCAGATTTGGGGCTGGATGTGTGTCTGTGCCCAGTCAGTTCCTCTGCTGGGRCAAAGGTAGGTGTTCTCAGAAAAGSAGAATTTGCTTTATTGTATCTTGGGTAAAGCATCTCTGTGCTTGTTTCCTGCTGGGGTTTTTCKGCCACTCCATGCTCAGGAGATCACGGATGCATGAACTCATTTCCTGCATCTCATGTAGTATGGATGAAAACCAGAATTCTGCCCAATCCCTTTTATTATGATGCTTTTTCCTGTCTCTGGCCTTCTTTGGGCCAGAGTTTTCAAGCTCCATTACAAAAGTTAGATGTTAAATCTAGAAATTCAGTATAGATAAAACCATGCTCTAAGATGATGTGGTCATCATCAGGGCTGGGCTCTGAGCAGGCTTTGGTTAACAAGCATATCGAGAGTCACACACTTTTCCCTTGCTGGATATTTTTAAATACGTGGTWTCCCTTAATTCACTGTCCAGCCACAGCCTTTCCTCTTGCCCTGCCTGAGCTGCTGGCTGTGGCACCATGTGTTTTTTTGCCTGGAAGGCCAGAGTAGGATCTCCTTCAGACAGGACCTGGTGTTGCAATAGGATTAACCCGAGCCTGGTACCGGCAGCTCTGGGAGAGCCTTAGGGTGAGTTGCTTTCAGCAGCAGAGGGTTTTCCTGGGGGATTCCTGCCCTGAGCTGCTGGGTGTTCTAGAGCTAGCACTTGTAGTTGCTGAATTAAAATCCCTGTGGTGAGAAGACCTGTCATGGTGGCTTACCTTGTGATTTAACCCTTTGGGAAGTGCTGCAAGGATGGGCTAAGGGATGGCTCTGCAGGTCTGGGCAGCTGCAGAGCACAAGTAACAGGAACTGTGTTCTGCATCTCTGAATCAGCTGTGAGTGACCAGGAGAGAGAGGAACTGGTGTGAAAGCACCACATTACATCTCCAGATGATTTCTGCTGCTCTGAAAATAAGATGAAAAACATTTCTCAAGGAACTAACTACTTTTCTCCTAGTAAACAGAGAACAACCGTGGGAGGAAAAGTATCATTATTACTTTTATTTAGAGGATCTGACTAATTGACTTTACTGTAAGAGTTTGTTCTGATCAACTTTTTTTTTTTTTCCTAGAATCAAAGTGTATTAACATTTTGTGTATTAACATGGGACTTTGAGCAGCCTGGTCTAGTGGAAGGTGTCCCTGCCCACAGCAGAGGGTTGGAACAAGATGGTTTTTAGGATTCTTTGACCCAAACTATTCTAGGATTCCATGTTTCAATGCTTTATGTTCTAGTAAAGAAATTAAGAAGTACATTTTTTGTTGGGTTTACACAGGAAACACCTGCTTTTTTAACTGGTTTTTGAAGGATATTAACTAAGCAAATAATGATGCAAACAACCTGCAGAGGTTTAAAATGAAGCTCTCTTCAGGATTGTGATAGGACTAGACAATGCATAGGGGTCTGCACTATGAAAGGACAGGACCTGATGGCTCAGAAAGTTTCTTTTGGTTCTCTGCTGCCACATTTGACTGTGGGACAAGCTGACAGTCAGGATAAATTGGGCAAATTGTGTTGTCTCTCTCACGGTCACTTCAGCAGCTTGCACAAAGGTGTGGTCTGTACACAAAGGGACATTCTGCAGGAAGGATTTGTGCACATTTTGTTTATTCTAAGAGTTCATATTAATAGCAAGGTATGTTGCAATCTGGGATTCATCTGCTGGGTTTGCAAAATGCAGTTTCAGTTATTTTGAAAAGCTGTTCTATTACACGCTCAGGTTGCAGAGAGTAGTTTAAGAAATAAAGTTCTGTAAAGATTTTCATTCTGTGGCTGGAATGGTGTTGTTGGACAAGGTTTCTGGCATTACAAGTRACTCATTGCAGTTCCTTTGGGTTGTGCAGTGGGCTGGGGTGCACAGGAGACTCTCCTACACAGAGAGCCGCGTGTCATGATGTGAGGTGACAAAGGGTTAATGCCAAAATCAAACCAGGCCAGGTGAGAACTGTGCAGGTTCCCTGTGCTTCCAGCCCTGTATGACCACCTGACACAGCCAGTGCCATGAACTTGGGCTCAGTCAGAATGATCTGCTGTTATCCACCATCATCTGTATCCATCTGAATTACCTGTGTCCATCCCTTCTAGCTGTATTTTTCACTGGAAAGCTAAGCAGTATTTTTATAATGTTGTTCTGAGGCTCTTAAACAATTAAACAGGATGTGGATGATCTGAGCTAAGGTTTTGTTAAATATGTTTCACTGTGTAATAGCAATCTCCCAACATATATTATAATAAAATTAGTCATATTGCAGTGTCACCATGAAATGCTGTTGTTTTGCTGTGTGGTCTTGCTTTCAGAATTTCAAGTTGTTCTGAACCTACTTTGCACAGACAGGGAGAGCAGCATATATAAGTGGGCTGGTGTGTAGTTTGTGCAAGAATTGAGCAGCTTTACTGTGGGGAATTTCAATTCTCAGTTTATCTGCAGAAAACTTGGACTCAAGGGGTTATAAAAATGCTATTCTAAGTAGTATAATCCTCTTAATCCAGAGCTGAAGGACGTTCTTGTGGAAAGCTTCATTGTATTTCCATTTTCCTGCCTGCCTTGCTGTGTTTAGCTCTCTATTCAGGGGAATTATCAGCCATTTCATAGAAGGAATTTGTGGTTGCACACTGGCAGACCCTGCCATAAGGATTTCTGAGCTCTCAGCTTCTCATCAAAGCTGAACTGAGGAGGTTTAGAGTGGRTGGGTGAGCTGCAAAGCGGGCCAAGGACTTGGGAGGCCTGGGAGAARCGCAGTACATGGTCATCCATGGGTTGGAGTCCAACTGGCAGGGAGCTGAACATTTTTGGGGGTTGACAGGGGGGCTGTGTTTAACCTCTTCAGGCCAAGACGCCAGCAGAGGATGCACCCTGTTTTCCAGGGGGCAGAAACCAGAGGGTCAGTGCTGGGCTGAGAGGAGCTGGCTGAGATTCAGCAAGTGCAAAGGCAAGTGCAGAATCCTGAGCAGGATAAATCTCAGAATCTCTGCTGGTCAGTGACCCYGAGATGTGTTAGAAAGTCTCTTGTCTCAGCCCAGCAGTTGAAGAAGGAGTCAGAACTCTTCTATTCTTGTTCTCAAGGTTGTTTATTGTTTCTTATCTATAACATTCTTTCTCCAACCCGCTGAGGTCTGTCTGGCAGGTCGAGTTGAGGCACACTGCCCATCCTTGGGGCAGTGTTATCTTTTTGTACTAAAAACTACATGTACATTATTTACTATAACTTCCCAATACCCATCACCTATGTTTGACAGTGAGTTTCTACCTTAAACCAGACTAAAAATGCCAACATCACCCAGAAGATGGAGGCCAAGAAGAAGAAGGAAAAGGGACAGGGCACGCCCAAATTCCTCCATCTTGGGACCCCGAGCCCCCATTCTAAAAACCTCAAAAATCTATTTTCCACTCTGTGACAAACTATTATTCTACTTAAACTTTCTTGACTTGTAGTTCTTCATATAAAGGTTAGTAATTGGTTTTTCCAAGGGCTAAATCAAAGGCACAGGGGTCTTGGGCTCTGTGCCAAGGTCTCTGAGCCCCTTGGCAGGGGCTTGAGTCCTCCAGGGCAGCCAGAGGAATTTCTTGGGTTCTGACAGATAAACTCCATCATCTCTGCAGGATGGGGACTGCATCTCTGGACAGCATGAGTGCAGGCTGGGAGTTGTGGTGGATAACCTGTGCCCTGCAGTGCCAAGGCTGGCTGTGCACAGACAGGTGCCAGTGAAATGTGTGTCTCTCCCTGAATCCAGTCCTGAGCCCATAGAGATCAKGGATATTCCCAGGCTAAAGTGAGTGGAGTGGAAGGCTGATGGGAAAGGGGAAGGGAAGGGAAGATTGCACAGTGAAGGGTGGGAGAATTGGGGCATTTAACCTGAGAAGGAGAAAGCTCAGGAGGGATCTAATTGCAGTCTCCAGCCATCTAAAAGAAGTTCGTAGAAAGCAGAGAGCCAAACTCTGAGGCACACAGTGACAGGACATTGCATTGTGACAAATGGGTGTCATTTGCAGCTGAGTCAGTTCTGGCTCAACACAAGGAGAAGCAGTTCTGTCTAGGGAGACCCTGGCGTCTCCATCCTTGCAGGCCTTCAGGAGCAGCATGCTCTGGCTTTGAACCTRCCCTGCCAGAGCAGGAGCTTGGTTTGTGTGCCCCCTGGAGCCCTTCCAGTCTCAGTTTTTCCTTGAAGCTCTAATTCTGCCTGGGTGGAGCCTTGCAGTACAGAGTCCCTGGCAGCACTTGAGCTTTTGAAGCCCATCTTTCCCTGGAGCTGCTGCCAGAGGAGGAAGGGAGTTTGGGTGGTCACTGTTATGGCAGTTGGCTCTTTCCATAGATCCAATCCTCATCTGAACCCTTTCCTTTCCAGCACATGGAGGGATCCTGCTTTCAGGCTGTCCCAAGGAGCTGTCCCCACCTCYGTCCCTCCCTCTCTGTGGACAGGAGCTGCCAGATTTTGTCCTGATCCTCTTGCCTTGGCTTTGGAGCAGCTCCCTTGTGCTGAGGATTGTGAGCTCTTACATCTCTCACTGTGAGGCATTTRCACTCTGCATGAACATTTCAGGGGCTCTTCAGTTTTTTCCCCAACTGCCTCTCCCACGAAGAGATGCACTATTACAATATTGGTCTCAGTGACAATCCAGGGCTGACCTTCCCTGCTCAGCTTCCTTTGCCCTATCCTTGTGCATCCCAGGGCTTCTGCTGCAGCCACACCAGCCCTTCTGCTGCAGCCTGGCTCTGGCAGCAGAGTTACATTTTGGCAGTAAGGTGGTCTGTTATTCCCTCCCTGCTCTCTGTACCAGTGYTTTTTCCCAGTCCCACACTGCTCCCTGTCCTCCTAAGCAGCTGCTTGTAGGGCTGAACTATCAGTGGTATTGATGCAATGAACATTTTCACAAATAATTAAATTGAAGTATTTCTGCGGGTTTATTCTGGTCAGCTTTCCACCAAACAGTGAGGTGAGAGGGAGAGGGCTGTGGAGGAAGAGCTGGGTCTTGCCCAGACAATGGCAAGCTGCTTTCCCAGCATGRGCACTACCCCAGCCTCTGTCCTTCCCATCTCCTTTTGGGACTCCCCCCAGCTCCAAGCTGCAGTAAAGTCCTGTGGACATGTGCTCTGGAGTCAGCTCAGGGGTGTGTTTCAGTAGAGGAAGCTCCTTCCAGGAATTCAAATGTATGTGTACAGTTTCTGGTTCTTCTGCACTGTTCWTTCTTTCTGTGTGTCATTTGCAAATTCTATTAGTTGGATTCTATCTTTCATTTGCAGGCCACTGATGTAGTGTTTGATAGTGCTGGATCTTTGATGAGGCCCAGAAAGACCCAGAATRTCATTGACCAAAAATGAAAGATGTYRCTGGATARTGATTCCCTTTCACAATGGCTTTTGGACCCATTTCCTGAGCTTTTTAATTCATGCTTTATGTTTGTTGGATACTCCTTGAAGGGTCTGGGTTTTAATAAATAAGAAGCCAGTGCTAGAGAAGACTCTTAAAACTGTAAAGATACTTTTATCAGACAATGTTGGAGGTTAAGATTTTTCCTTTTTTTTTCCTTAGGAATTTTCTCCCATTTGTTGCCTAAGAGATGATAACAACTGTACACAAGAGAGCCCTAGTTGTTACATATCTACAGTGGATAAATATTAGGAAAGCCTATGTATTTGTTTTACTTATGTAGGATTTCTTATTTGTCAATATGTAGGATTTCTTATTTGTCAAATGAATTTTTGGTGGCAGAAAGACGTTTTGGGATTCTGAAAAGCATCTGCCACAGGCAGACCATCTTTTCCTTGGCTCTTTTTTGTAGGTGCAGGTTCCCCTGCAGCCTCTCAAACACAGGCASTGTGTAAAAGTACACACTGGTGTTTAGAGTTACAGTTCAGGGAATCCAAATTCCATTCTCTTTTCCTGTGCTGCTGCAGGACTGCTGCACAATGGGGCTTATTGAACATCTCTYTGTCTCAGCTTACTCTTAGTTCAATGTTTTGCTAACTGAGCCTAACTAAGCAGATCTTTAAACAGCAGGGCTGCAGAAGAATAATGGGCTATACCTGGCTCAGTGGGTTTTCCTGAATGGAAATACATTGTGGAGATTAAAATCTGACAAAAGGATCTGGTGTTGGAAATGATCCAGCATCACTGACTCTGCTGCTGCTGGCTCGAATCACAGCAAATTGTGCAGGTGCTCTGTAGATTTTGCAACCTGCCTTTCTCTTGTCTCTATAAATTCCTTCAAATGTGCCATTGCAATTGAGACAGTTTGATAATGGACTAATGCAAAGAAATTAAACAAAATTCACAGCAATGCTGGTTTCCTTTGCCTTCTGGTGGCTTTCAGGTTGGCTTTCTGTAATCCTGAATATTCTCTTCAGGAATTCTTGAACCTACAGAGCTGGCAAGGAGGTGACTTGCAGCAAGAAGAAACATCTCCCCTGCATGGAAGGGATGCTCAGGTGTGCTGGGGTGGAGCTGTTTTGCTGGTACAAAAAGAGCATTTCTCTCAGTTCTGTTTCCAAACACGAGGTGGAGAGATGCTGCTGTGCAGCAGATGCTCAGGCATGCATTCAGCAGGACATCTCTCCAAGGAAWTTCAGGGAACAACTCCTTCCTTCTGGCTTAGATGGTAAAATAGCATCTGACAGCTGGGCCTTTTATTGTGCCCCAAAATCCAGGGATCAGATGGTGCTAAAGGAGCTTTACAGTGTGGGGTGGATGCAGGATGTGTGGGATGAATGGGATAGTGTAGCATGGTGGAAATTCTGGAGGAGGGCTCTTCTAGGGCTTTCAAAGTGGCAAAACAGCCTGTTGCCAGTGAGCCCTTCCCTGCATGATGTTAAAAGGAGAGTCAGGAATTCTTCAAGCTGTGCTCCAGCCTGGAATTTCTTTTTAGGCAGCCRATGTCAATCCCACATTAATTGTTACAAATTGATGTTGCAGGTTTTCTGTGAAGAATAACCACCCAAACAGAGGTTTTTAGAGAAAAAATACCGTTTTCCCTTTCAGATTTCATGCTTGTGGCTAAGATCTCATTGGAGATAGAGTTGTTCAGATCATACTGCATAATAGCTAAGTACAATATCCCATTCCCCCCCTTTAAAGTCCAATCCAGGAGACAAGTCTGTTGTGTCAGCATAGTTCTCTGAGGTTTGTTCTTTCTTTTTCATTACTCCCTCTTCCCAGGAGAAAAAAAACAAATGTCTTTATCTACTTTTGATCCTTACTCCTAGACAGGATATTCTGCATTGCTTCTGGCCAGCCACATTTTAAGGAAAGGATGGTACAGTTGCTCATAGTTATGACGAGTAAGATGAGTAGCACCAAGTTTTTTAATCTAATTTTGTTACATTGCAACCTTCGTTTGGCTTAATAAAGTACTTAAATAGAGCTATATTCCTTAAAATAGAGCTGCTTCCTTCCTGGAACTTGATGTAGTTGTATTTCAAATATAAAGTATTATAAACTGGAACAAAATAGCACARTTTTGAGTGTGAACTGAGATGCTGCATGTGATTGGAAATTTTTTATTGCTAATCTGCTGAGCTTCTGTGTGAAGCTCACAGAACCAAGCCTCGTTGTGAAATTTCTTCTGATACTGTTTTAAATCATAAGGTGAAGGAAATGATGGGAACTCCCGTCTCCTCAAGAGAGAGGCACTTGTGGTGTGGTTTGTGAGAGCCTCTTGTGGCTGTGAGCAGGGGCTGAGCTGGCCCCAGACTGGAAATGGTCCTGCTTTGCAGCAGTGGGGAGAGCCTGGCTTGTGCAGGGCAGGTGTGTGGGATGGATAAAAGGGAGGCTGGGCTGGGCTGCTCCAGTGTCTGTGGTCACTGTCAGTGGGGATGGATGAATGGCAGGCTGGGCTGGGCTGCTCCAGTGTCTGTGGTCACTGTCAGTGCTTACCCAAAGCAGGCTGGGGAGGCTCCCCCCTTTGCAGGGGTGCAGGACCCCCACCTCAGCTAGAATTACCAAGCAAATCCATCACCAGTGAAACAGAGAATTGTGTCGCTCGCTTCAAACAATGAGAAAGCAAGGCACTGCACACTTTCTTATTTGCCTTTTTTTTGGCCTTTTTTTTTTCTTTTACATTAAGGCAAGAACTAGAGAGAACAAAGTGTTAAGAGTGAGGAGATAGAGAATACTGGCTACATTTTTATGTGGTGGGACAATGTATTTTTGGAGTGTTAATGCAGTGCTAGATAAAGGAAGTGGGGAGCTGGTAAAGAGATCCCCTGCTCAGTTTGGTATTGTGGTGGTGCTGGAGATCAGAAATGAAGTAATAGGATTTCACTCTCTGGATCAGCCTCTGGCTGTCTGCAATATGTTCAGGAAATCACTTCCTATCTCTGCTTGCATTTCCTTGGCTGTCAAGTGAACAGAGCCATGACTGCCTGCTCTGAGTGCTGCAGCTGCATTAGAGCTGTAAAACGCGGGGGAGGAAGGAGTCACAGGCGTGATTTATGAATCCAGCAAGGTCAGGCTGAGCTGCCTGTAAACAGCTGAAGAAATCACAGAGTGAGGGAAGGGTCTCCTGCAGCTGAGCAGGTGCTGATGTACACTGTCCATGCCCAGGAGTGCCAGGAAGTGAAGGAAATCTCTCCAGCCCTATCTGAGCAGGGGCAGCTCAAACCAAAGTGGTTTTGTTTCTCTCCCACCATGCAGTGAGTCCTTCAAGCAGTAGTTGCCGCTGGGTTTTTTCAGGAAGAGGTTTTGCTTGTTCAGTTCTTCTGTGTGGATGTTTTATTAAGATGCTCTGCATGGGTGTTGCCCTGCATATAACTAGTTATAACATTATTTTATACTTGAAGGCAATAAAATAAAAGAGCTCCATGAGATAAGATATTGAGATAAACAATTATGAGGAATGTTTATACACTCTTAAGAGTCTCCTAAATTTGATAAGCATCAGTTCAAGCCAATATACCCCGTGGTGCTAAAGAAAGAAAAAAAGGAATCAATATTGCAGAAGCTTTTACAGAGAATTTATGAGCACTTTGTTCAGGATCAGTTCATGAAGACGGAAGCACAGCTAGCACTGTGCACTTACTTATGGAAATGCTTACAGAGAAATCCCTTGTTGAATTCACAAAGTGTTTCAGGGAATTAAATTAGGAAATATGGAAATGGGCTTTTAAAGTTTTTTTCCATTTATTAGTGTATACTCAGAAGAAGAAAGTGCTGTAATAAATTAYCAAACTCCTTTGAGAAATGTGGCTGAATAGACAGTAGCAGTGAAGTGTGGTCCCTGCCAAAGTTCTTGGGCGTACTTGCTCCAGTTTCTATTTTACAAGATAAGTGGATTAGTATGGACAGGTTTGTGGTAGGASTTCCCCTTAAGATAGATTTTCACTGCATTTAGGTACTTCCCAGTTGAGGTTTGTAGCATAAATAGACACTAACATCAGTCCCTATCACCTTTCAAAGAGCTGGAAGCTGTTTCCTATGTCACCYCTGGTGCTTGCATGATCTGATGCTTGTTTCAGGTATTATTTACTGTCAGTATTCCCAGGAAAGTGTTGCTGTGCTGTTTCCTTGCTGGAGAAGGTGCCAGGCACACGGGCCAACCCTCAGCCCAGCCCGTGGCCAGGGATGGCTCTGATGCTCAATGAAGGAGCTGATCCCTCCAAGGCCCCAGAGCACSCACACRTGGTCCTGCTCACAGCTGGGACTGMAATACAAGCAAGGAGAGCATGTAGATGAGAAGTGCTGATGGAATGAATTAGCAGGCATTCAGAAGTGGTTGGTAGTTGTGAGAGGASGAAGCCCCCATCACCCAGTGCCCGGCTAAGGTGAGCAGCAGTGCTCACATAGGAGTAGGGGGGTGAAGAGTTGGGACTGTGCAATCTTTACCTTCACTTTCCACCCTTATCTCCCTGTTTACACACACAGAATCAATTTACAGACACACAAATTTACAACACAAATTTACAGACACAAAATCTGTTTTAGGGCTCTTGTTCCTTCCAATGGCTGGATTCTTACTGAAGCACTCACAGGGCTGTGTGAACAGGAGTCTTTGTCTGTCTGTGTAGTGAATCTTAGTTTTTATATGCACTTTAAARGTTTCAATGAAAAGCATCAAGAATCAGGAGCATCTTTGGTTGAACAGATCATCATCTGAGTTATATCTGTGTTGTGCCTTTTTGCCATGCTGCACCACAAAATCTCCCTTGTATTTATCTTTATTTCYTGCTAGTTGCATAGTGGAGCACAAAACTCCCCAGCAGAACCTCAGAACTGTGTTTGGAGGGTGTCCTTATCCCACCCCAGCTGGAGAGCTTTCATCTGGTTCTCTAAAAGAAAGTCCAGTAATGCTGGTGAAAGGAGGGGATCGAGCAGGCTTTGGACGTGTGATGGGTTTATTTAAAACRCTATACTGAAATTATTTCTAATTCTTATGACTATTAAATAGCCTCAACAGTTTCAGGCTGCAGCCAAGCCAAAGCTGGCTGGGTTTGTGTTAGAAGGATTATTCAGCTGAAATGTATAAAAGCATCTCTTAGTCACTTTCATTTCATGGTGTTTTGTGTCATCAAAGTGAAATTTTCTTGTATGTTTGCCCAATGTACTTCATGTTTTTATCTTTGCTGTTTTCTCTTTGTTTGCTTTAAGGGGGTTGATTTCAGRTTCCATCAGTAGTTGTGGGAATTGGTGCTGCTTTATTAATGCTTTGCAGATCATGGGTTTCMTGTTTGCTACTTGCACCTCCCTCTGCAGCAACACTGAGCACTTGCTTGGTCCCTTTGGGTGCTGCAGAGCAAAGAGGCATTGGGCTGACAACCAGCAAAGAGAAAACAGCTCCAGAACTACACAGAAACTCACATCTCTGCTCACTGGCTGRGCTTTTGCCCTGAGGCAAGGTGACAGTGGCATGTCCTCACAGCAGGAGGCAGCTAAACATGATCAATACAGGCAATAGGAATATCTGCATGACAGATCAAGGAGAGCCTGTGTTTATACTCCTGGTGGTACATGGCATTAGGGATCTCTCCAGCTGCCAGCAGGTGACCTGAGTAATGCTGCCAGAGGTCTCCAGGGACAGATGGGAGCACTGCATACCCAACCAGAAGGTGAAGGGAAAGCAGAGGCTCCCCATGCTTTGCTGAAAAGAACAGGCTCCTTCTTATCAGTGTTTGAAGTGGAAGTGTTCCCAGGATCCAGCAGCCTGGGTTTTGACCTTTCTGCATGGCTGTTTACCAAATTTGTTTGTGATTTCTCTGAGCCACCTCTCTGCTGGCTTGCACTGCAGCATCTCCATCTGTGCCTAGGAGGGCTCTGATGCCAGACTTCATGAGGGCATTGGTCACAGGCTGTAATTTAGACATTAATACTCTCTCAGCAATAAAACCATTACTTGGATCTCCCCCAGGGAATTGTCTGGTCCTTTTGTATGAGCACTCCTTTGTTCTCATCTCACTTTTAACAGTTGTCTTGCTAAAGCATTGTTTCGGTGAATCATATGTATCAAAATGTGCTTTCCTCTTTCCTGTTCTCCCACTTGTCTGTGCTTTTTTCYTTCTTGTTAGTCTTACTAAAATGTCTCCACTTCTGTTTCCCTTTAAATGTCTGAATAATTAGCAGCAGTGGGCACAGAAAGATTTCTGTGATGTGAGCTGTATTGGTAAGTGTTTGACAGGGCTTAATGACATGGGGAGGGGGGACAGTGGGGAGAGACTTTATTCAGCAGCAGCTCTCCAGCACTTCCTCAGTTTCCTGTTGGTAGGGAGAGCTTTCAGGCAGCTTTTCCAGCGTTCCTCTCATTTTTAAATGCATGTTTCCCAAATCTACTCCACAGGTGCCAACGAAAAAGCTGAAGAAATATGAGAGAGAGTACCAAACAATGCGAGAGAGCCAGCTGCAGCAGGAAGATCCTATGGACAGATACAAGGTAGGGAGATGCTCTATGGGAATTTGGTGAATCCCACCAGGAGTGAGCTGTCTCCAGCAGTTAAGCAGAGGTGGGTGTAGCATGCTCACCTCCCTGGGATRTGCCAGGGATGCAGACCTTAGGGAAGTGAAGGTGAACTCATCCCCTTTCTTGAATAAGCATTTTGAAACTTTGGGCTTAGTCTTTTTTTCCCAAGAATACTTCAATCACAATTTGTAACTCTTTAAACATCTGCAAGTAGCCACATATAATATTTTTCTTCTTTCAGTTTATATGTTTGTAGGTAACTCTCCTGCTGTTGCACTTTTACGGGAGATCTTCATGAGCCGCAGAAACAAAGGGTGATTCAGCTACAGACACAGAAAGGAGAAAATACAYATTGTTCTAGTGCAAGCTGTGTGCAGTGGCATCCACAGAGACTTTGGAAGATGAACTCTTCCTTGGCTGATACGATCCTTATTATTCATTCCTGTTTATACCAAGCTTCAGTAATTTTTTGTTAAGATAACACCAGTTGTGGTGRGAGCTCTTCTGGGGTCCTGAGGTACTACGGCAATAGAGTTAATAGTGATGGATATTCCTCTTTAAATGAGCAGAGAAATAAGGTTCAGTTGTTAATATGATAGCTCRATAGTTCACTGAAAAAGAGCAGTTCTTGAATTTCAGGTCAGCTTTGCTTATCTTTACAATGTATTTGCTTTCATTGTCACAGCTACGTTCTGCTGCCATAGATTTTGTGTGCTGGAGGCTCTGTCTCTGGGCACAGCCTTAATTGAGAGTTTGGGATCTGGTTATTCCTCACTCTGTTTGGAACAATTCAGTTTGCTCTAGGTGAAGCTGCCAGGGGTGAAGCACTTTAGTGCCTGCTGCCCAGGATAGCTGGGAACTGACATTTTTTACATATCCTTGTACTGTTTGCCTGCTGTTCTTCATTGTGCCTTAGTATGTTAGTGCCACTGTTGTTGTTGTGGGGTCTTCCAGGGCTGGGGAGGGGTGAATAATCACACAGAATGCAACAGGCTTGACATGGCCTGTGAACATAAGAAAAGTGCACCACGTTCAGAAAATGGAAATCKGTGGTGAGAGAGTGTGCCTTAATTCATAAGTGGGACAAAGAAAACTTACAGGTACAAAGTCAAACTGACTTTTTTTTTTTTTAAGCATTTGTCTGTGAGAAAATTATATTTTAAGTGTAGTTTTTTTGTTGTCAAAGGGGAGAGATTTTATTGTTCATGAGACTTAGGAGTGCTGGAGCTGCTGAGAACCAATAGCAAGTATGACCTATTTGGAAAAAACCACAACTGGCTGCTGATTAACTCTTAAGTATTTTCCTAGTGGTTCACTTATAGTACTGTGGAATTAAAATAATGCTTAGGAAACAAAGAAGGGTTCTTTAAAGCTCAGTGGAAGCATATTAACTAGTTAATCCTGGTCAATGCACTGTGAAGAACATTATCCCAAGCTGCAAATGAGGATGTAGGAAGTGATTCTTGGGCCAGTGTTGATGTGAGTCACTGTCACAGTCAGGATCACAGCCCAGGGTTTTGGCTTGTGCTTCTGAAACTCACTGTGGATTTCAKTATTAAGCTGTGTTGGGTCTGATCCTCTTAAGGATGCTGTGATTAGATAGTCCTTATAATAGGTTAGTTGCATATTAACTTCAAAGTCTGGACACGTTTTTCAGTTGATGAGTGTCATGGAAAAATGCTTGTAAATGTTCTTTGTTCCTTGTCTTGCTTGTTAGATTTTATTGATATGTGAAGTTGAGGTTTTGTAGGAACTGACATTTCAGGAATGTTTCCAAAGGGCAGCAAGAARATGTCATTGTGTGGATCCTCCCAGGCAGGACGTGGAGAGCCAGCCTTGCTTTTTGCTTGTCCTTTAGGAGAGCACTCTGCAGCCTGCATGGTCGGAGATGCTTTTCATTTGGGCACCACTTCTGCAGGGCTTCCAGCAGCCAGGCTTGGCTTGGGAAAGGACAAAAGCCAGCCTTGCCTGCAAGCACAGCTCTGCTGTCAGCTCCTGCCCTGTGGCTGTGCCCTACAACCTTGTCATTTTTACAGTTGCCCTTCCCAAAACAAAGTGAGGTTTATGCTGCCTAGGAAGAGGATGTTTCTTGGATGGGATCACTGGAGTAGAGATCCCTGCAGAACGTTCCTCATATGGGCCAGGAAGGAAAAGAGCTTTAAATCAATTGATAGTTTTTAGCTATAGTTTTTAGGGTTGTGGTTACCAGCAGGAATTTATCAGGCCCACGGGCTGTAGAGAGCTGCAGAGATGAAGGATGTCTGAGTGAGGCACCTCCCTGTGACACAGCCCTCAGAGGAGGTGCCTGATGGCCTCTTGAGAGAGAGGGAGATGGGCTGGGTTTGCAGTGCCTGGCCCAGGAACCAGCTGTGTTTGCCTGACAGGTTCAATTCATCTGCTCCCATGAGCTGTGTTAAAYGCAGCAGTCCCTGCCCAGCACGTTTTACATGTTGGGATTTCATTTACCAGAAGAACAGTATTAAAGAGTGCCATTATTTTTGGTGTTTGTTTTGKTTTGTATTTGCAAGTATTATTAGGAAAAGTGCAAGTTTTTCTGGACATGTTTTCACTTTATTTTCCATTGTTTATAACAAATTATCATATTTTTGTCAGATTTTTAAAAGGKGCAAAAGTTAAATATGTTCTAAATTGTTGTTCGTCACCAAATTTTGTAACTTTTAGTTAAATTACAAATTCCCTATAGAAGCTAGGAAGAAAAGTGAGTCATATATGTAGAAAAAATAGTAATAGATTTCAGGTTGATGTTTTTCTAAATATTATGGAGTTTTATTTCTGTGTTTGAGAATGCTTCATGTAACAAGATTTGGGTTAACTTGATSAGAAAATTCCAGAATTGAGCCTGGGAACTGATTTAAAATAAAGAGGATGTAGTTGTACAAAGAAGGGCTGGAGTTTTGCAAGCAGATGCTGCTGTTCTGTTCCATCTTTCCTCTGTTCACCTCCTTGTGCAATGGAGAAGTTGTGTGAATAAATGTGTAATTTGGACATAATAGCCTTTTCTCTAACAGCCTTCTCTSTGTTTTGAAGGGGAAGCAAAAATTAATACACTGATCATTTTTATTCAGTCAGGGCAACTGAATGTTAACCATCATGAGGAAAATCATGATGAGTTTTGTTGTGGGACGTTGTCTGTTGTTTCTTTAAAAATTGTGCTAGGGCACTTTGGGGAGTGCTTCTCCTGAGTCACCAAACAGAAAACACAGCTGCCTCCAGGAGCCTCTSTGTTGCTTCCCTTGAGAGGCTTTCCTGGATCTCTTGCTGTAAAAGCTTTTTGGGTTTCTGGATGGAGGCTCACAGGATTTTCCTTTGGAGCTCCTCCAACATCAAGAGCCCTTTCCATTGCGTTTATGAAGACCTCAGTTTGCTCACATACAGAAAGTGAATTTTAATAATGTTTTCATTCCATCATTGAGGAGCCGTTCACACTCAGAGGTCTGGGGTGGATGTCTTGATTTAACTCAGGCAGCTGCTTGCTCACTCCACCACAAGGGTGAGGGAGAGAATCCCCAGAGTAATAGTGACAAAACTGGTGGGTTTGTGGGCTGAGATGAAGACAGTTCAGTAGATAAAGCTGAACAAGGAACTCAGCCACCCCTTCCCAYGGGCAGGTGGTTGTTTAGCCATGTCCTGGAGAGCAGGGCTCCATCACAYGTSTCAGTGACTTGAGAAGCCAAATGCCATCACTCCAAGGTTCCCCCTTCTTTCTTTTTCTCCCTGCTTTACACACTCAGCRTGGTTCCATATGGGCTGGACTATCCCTTGGGGTAGGTTGGGATCAGCTGAGCCTCCTCCCAGCTCGGTGTGTACACCCAGCCCCTCACTGGTGAGGAGCTACAAGAAGCAGAAAAGGCCTTGGCTCTGTGCAAGCCCTGCTCAGCAATAACCAAACCATCTCTATCCTATCAACACCTTTTCCAGCACAAAGTCAAAATGTACTAACCACCATGAAGGAAACTAACCCTCCCCGAGCCAAGGGCAGCACAGGGTGTTGCTGAACAGAAACAGAATTGCTTAAGGAGGTTGGTGACTCATTACACCCCACTTGTACAGCACAGAGAGGATGCATCATGGCCACTGATCTCCTCAGGAATTGCTACTTGGTGCAGCCTGGAAGGGAGCAGAGGGTGGAGTTCAGCCTTTCAGTCATCCTGAACTGAGGCTTGCCTACTGCTTTCGAGTTTGTCTTCTTTCCGCCCAGTGTGTGATGGAAGCGGGAGCATCTCTCTCTAAAACTCTTAACAAAAAACCCAATGAAGAATAAGCAACTTTTTTTTTTGTATTAGAAATTTCTTTATATCCTGTTTTCACTATGTTTACACCAATGGTTGAAAGCAGTATTTGGTCTATGACTTTACAGGAGGTAAGTTGATTTGTGTTTGTGTGTATCAGCTTTGTTTGTCCTCTTTGGAAATGCAGTATCCTCCTTTTAAAAGCTAATCTGAGTTCACCAGCCACCTTCAGTAACCAGGAGGAGGAATTTGGGAAAGAGGGATCTGTTATTTTACTGTAGAAACTGAGCAGTTTCTGAGACTGAGGAGAAGGAAATGGTTGTCATAGTAAATGTAGTGTTGTGGAGAGGAGGCAGGAAGCTGTCTGTTTACACCAGGGACAACTAGCAGGTCTGACTAGTTGGCTGATGCCATTACAAATGCTGCCTCTGATGTGAGTCCTGCTRTGACAGACCAGCTCCATCTGCTGAACTTTGTCATTGTGAGCATATTTCATAAAACTCTAAATATTTCACAGCCTATGGAAATAGTTTGCTACACGTGAAGAGCGCTGTTTGCTCTTTCTGTCCTTACTGTGTCCTGTTAGTTTTTATTTAGACTTAGGCAGACTTAAGAGTTTCCTCCTGAGAAGGGAGGCAGTTTTACACTGCTGGACCTGGGGGGTGGAGCTGAGAAAGACAAACCAGCTAATCAGGCATACTGCCCTGGGTGGAGGAAGAGTAAAGGTGGTCCTGTGAGAGCCTTTCAGCTGGAGTTTGGTGAATGAGCTAAAAACATCTTGTAGCTATTCACTGGATGCCCAAGGTAAGAGATCTTTAACTCACTTCCAACCTGCCATGTGAATCCTGGTTTAAGAGGAGGATAGTGCATTTCCAAGCACAGAGCTTGCTTACCCACTTGTCTGCGAATGCAAAGCAGGAACTCTCAGCTCACACTGCGTGCCTTGCTTGGCAGACACTGAAGCTTTTGGCAAAGACAGAGCAAAAATGGTAAAGCCAACTTGGTTATTTTGTCAAAGTCATAAGAATTTGCTGCTTTCTTCCTCTAAGCAACATCCCTGGGAAAAGGTATTGGTGCTGCAGAACCTGGTCTGACTCAGGTCTCARGTTTTAGGTGAACTCAGGTTCTGACAACCAGCAGAGCCGTGTCTATAAAAACAGCATTTTTAAGATGTCTGAATTAAATACAGGAGTAAAGATGTGTTAGAGATTGTTATTAGTATTATCATTATTGACTGCAATTTGGTTTTACATTTTTAAGCTTATATTATGTTTACAGAAAAATTTTACTTTTGATTTTTAAAATTCCTTGTCCCAAACAGACTAAAGTGCAMTTAAAATAAGAAAGATCCCCAAAGYTGTGTGTGTTTTAGCAGTGGTTATTTTAACTGTGTTAAGACAAAGGCATTTTATTTAGCTTCTGTACAAAACAAGTTWTTCAAAGTACAATCTTTTGGAAGGGAAACCATCTTACTTCCCTGTGCAGGGCAGTGCCTATTCTAGTTACACAATAGGGTCACATTAAGAAGAAAAAATTTGTAGAGGTTCCACTTCCTGCCATAGAGGAAGTTCCCACACAGTWGAGACCTTTTTTTGCATCCTCTTAGAGCTCCTGGCTTTGTTTAAAACAAACATGCAAAATCTGCTTGCAACARAAATAAAAATTGCRATTTCATAGCTGGTGAGTAGCAAGAAGTGAAAACAGGTGAATAACTTATGCAAGAAATCACATTTTGTAGGAAKGCGTTCACTGAACAACTCTTGAAAAACGTTACAAGTGCTAATATATATGTTATTATATATCATTGACTTTTACTGATATATTTGGACTTTCACTGTTTTGTTTTGGAGGACATAAGTTACCTTTCAAGTGAGAATAAGTCCTTTTTGAAATCTCAGCATATAGGTTATTGTTTTTCCACCTATGAGTTTCCATATGAACGTGGTGCTTTTCCTTGAATTTCCATAGTGCAGAGATTCCCTTTGCAGCCTGTTTTGGTGTAAAAGATAYAAAGTGATGGAAAGCCAGCACAGTTTTTTTCTCTTAAAATCCATTTGGAGGAAGGCACCTCTGTCTGTGCCACCTGGCTGTGTTCTTCTGAAAGTGAGGAGTTGTATTTGATACTGARCCCCTAGAAGGCCACTGACCCACAGGCATCTTTTGAATGTGGTTCTGTTTCTCAGCTCTAGAGCAGCAGCCATGGATTTCTAAAAGACATGAATGGCTGTTCATTCTCCTGTTCCTTCACCTCCTGTGGTTAATGCTCCAGATAGTCATTTCTGCCTGTGTGGAGTGGGCAGGGAGGGCAGTGAAGCAAGAGCCCGCAGCCTCCAGGTTGTGCATTTTGTGTTCCTGTCACTGCCCCCCAGCAGGTGCTGGGCTGAGGGCTGAGCTGCCCTTTCCACCTGGCACTGTAAGGTACCCACTGGTGTCACTGACAGGAGGTACAGAGCAGTGCACAAATGGTGACACAGGATGCTGGAGCTGTAGKGAGTTCCCTGCTGAATGCTGTTCTTTGCTGGCCCCACAGGAGAGGGGAAGTTGGCACTGCCTCACCTACAAAGTGGACTATTTTTATGGATCCCTGYAGACAGGATTTTGTAAAGTGGAGCAGGACAGCTTTCTACTCTGCTTGGAAGCATTATTATGAGTAACTGTTAATTGGTCCCTGTTCACTGCTGCTGGGTGGGATTTATCTGCCTGATTTCTTTAGGTGATGAGCAAGCAGAAACCAAGTGCTTTTGTGGAGAGATCAGTGTTTATTTTTGACAGGGAAACACTACAATCAGTGTGTCCCTTTCACAACACAAACCAGTGGGATGGAAGTGGAATAGCTGCATTTGCACTGCTGGCTTAATTCACTGTTGTTTCCCAGAGCAGCAGTCCTGTCTTAATGTGCACTCCTGCCTTCTCAGTGTTTGGCACACACATGCACTTGCTCATTGCTCTTCCTGAGGATTAATTTCCTTTCCTGGTTGTTCCTCTCTTTGCACAGAGGGAGAACCGCAGGCTCCAAGAAGCAAGCATGAGGCTGGAGCAGGAGAACGATGACCTTGCCCATGAGCTTGTGACCAGCAAAATTGCCTTAAGGAATGACCTGGACCAGGTAATGGGAACAGAGCTGGCTCCCAGCTCAGGAGGAAACCTGCTTTGTGCTCAAGTGAAAGCATGAACACATTCAAAGTATAATTATTTTTGCCTTTATTTTCCTGACAGCCTCACTCTTAGCTGCCCTCAGCTGTATTTCCATGTACCACTGCAGGCATTCAGTGGGGTCTGGCCAAGACTGATTACATCTCTTCTGTTGAGGATTGTTTAGAAAATGTAGGCCATAACCTTTAGGCAGATAGCAGAGAACAAACATTTCCTTGAAAAAAGTGTCACATAGTTCTTGCGAGAGTAGCTTCAAGCATTGCAAAATGTCTGTGTGGATCTGTTTTTAACAGCACTTCTAGTACAGCCAACAAAATTCAGAGATAATGAAGGGGCAGAGCACCAAAAATTCARCGGGCTCCTGGGTGTTCACTGATAACTGCTGGTGTTCCCTGGAATGTGGARGGCAGCAGCATTCAGAGCCCTTTGCCCCAGACGCAGTGGTTTTCAGAGAACCACACATTCAACCCTCTCTTTCTACACTGCAGGTGCTTGGAGAAACTGGAATGAGCACAAAAAAGGAGGAAAGATTTGTAGTTCCTTCAAAGCATATCTTAAACAGGTCTTTCATCAAAAATATCCTTGTAATCCCTAAATACTTTTGTTCTAAGATGTTAATCTCCTCAATTTTCCATTCTTGCACCGTTTGTTTTCCTTTCTCCTCCCATWCAGCCTTATACACACTAAGCAATGAAGAAATCCTTAATCCATCTCTCAGTCATAGAGTTGGTGGAGCTCGTTCTGCTGCCCTCAAACACTCCTAATGTCCTCATTAATCATTATTGCTGTGGCAGAAAGATAAACTGGTACCACCACAGTGGTAGAAAACTTCAGCTCCGAGACAAGTTCTATATGGCTACTTGTTTCCAATGTCCTTTTCCCTCCTGTAATTTCAGMAAAGTCAGTGTTAATTGGCCACAAYCATTTCCTGTCTGGACCTCATTACTGAACAGGAAGGGTGGTGACTGCTATGTGTGTTTCCAGCTGGGGAGGCCTACAGAGTAAATCCAAACATTGAGAAATGTTTGGATATATTGGAATTTCTCTCCTGATGACCAGTGAGGACAGTGCTCACAAAAACAAAGGATTCCCAGTATGTGTCACCACAAGCTTGGTCCTTCCAGAGCAAATTATATTCTCAATTATCAGGTTTCTTCACATAATACTTATTTGCACCAATAAACCATTTTCCTGGTGTCCTCKTAGTCTCTTACACTTGCCTTTGCCTGATCACTTTGTAGGGTACAATGCAGACACCTAAGTATTTATACAGTTATGTTTTCCCTGCTCACAGATTCAAAAATGGGATGAGTTATTTGAAGTTACACAGGAGGTAAATTGTGCTGCCCTCACTTAGATTAGTATTGCTCCCAACAAAAATATTCTATACATCACTGTTTGTGCTAGGATATAATATCTGTGTTTATGTGCCAGCTGGGCMTAGGTAAACAATTGGCCAAAGGGTCCTTTTGCACAGGTGTTAAATCACAGTGAAATAATTCAGTAAACGGGGATTTCATGTCAAAAATTACATGAGCCATTAGAGGGCAAGAAAAGGCAATGCTAAAACCTGAACCTGGTGTATTTCTGAGCTGTGCATCCCAGTGTGTTTGTACTGGCACAGAGAACATCTGATTTACACAAATGCCTCTGACTCTAGGCTGAAGACAAAGCAGATGTTTTGAACAAGGAACTTCTCCTGACCAAGCAGAAGCTAGTGGAGACTGAGGAAGAGAAAAGGAAGCAGGAAGAGGAAACTGCTCAGGTAAGGCATTCTCCAGCTTTCCCCTTTTAGTTAGTAAATGCAAGAAAAATGATATGCAGAAAAGTGTGGTTGTGTTGCAGTTKTGAACATGATTTTGTCCTCAAAATGCAGTTTCAAGTAAAAGTTGATAATGCCAGGATAATTTTTTTTCCAAAGTACATTTTTCAGTGGTTTTCTTTTTACTTGAGCTCTGAATGTTTAGTTTCTCATAGTTTATCCTCTTCCAAGCATTGTAATGATTGTTGTCACTGGTGGTGAGCAATCTCAGCTAAGGAGATGTGATCAGACCTCTTAAACATCTAAATGAAGGAGCTGGAGGAGTTGTTGCCTTGTAAAAGCCCAATCTGGATTCAGCTGCTGGATCACTTAAATAATGTTCCTGCCTGAAGCCAGACCCAACAGCAGAAGAACAGGGGTGGGAGAATTTTACTGACTAAACCTGGTTTCTACTCAGCTGCAAATTCTCAGTCTTTGTTCTGTAATCCTATATATCTAACATGAAGGTTTCAAAAGTGATACCCTGATTTTTATTTCTATTTGGCAACAGTGACTGCAACAATTAATGTTAATTCATTGTGTCTAAAATGGAGCTCTCTGTTTGCCMTAAGTAAGGCAGTGAGGCTTTTTTCCTACTGCAAGGGCTCTCCAAGTGGAGTGGTTCTGAAGCAGGATGAGTTAGCTGTGTTTTCACTCAGTGCCACAGACCCAAACAGATTTTTTTTTTCTCCTGTTATGGAGATGACAGTGTTGAGAGATTCTTCTTGTTCCATCTCCGAACAAACAAACAAACAATCTGGCCAAACCTGCTGTGACAGTGTGCAGAAAAACAAAAACTAAATCAGTAAACCCCACTTAACAGTAATGCTTTCCTTTGTGTTCTGTGGGCCATGAGGTACCACCATTTAACACAGAGAATGGGAATTAAGTTCCAGGAGAATTCTCTAACCAAAGATAAAGGGTCACCATACAGACTTCTTGGTTATCACTGATAGAATCAGTATTTTGTAAACTGAATAAATCAGACACTTGTCTGAGAGCTGGAATTTCATAAGCAGCAGCTGTAGAGCTGTTGTAAACACAGCCAGGCACAAAGAAAACAATCTGATGACACGTTTCGAGAAGTTCTGTCAGTGTACTGTGTAACTGCTCTCCTTCAATTCCTAGCTGAAGGAAGTCTTCAGGAAGCAGCTGGAGAAGGCAGAATCTGAGATCAAGAAAACCACAGCCATTATTGCAGAGTATAAACAGGTACCATTCCAGAGACTCTCTCTCATATTTCTTCTTTCAGCCTGTTAGAAGAGCTGAATTTTCAGCATTGCAGATCTCATCCTTCAAACAAGCTCCACCTCTTAGGCTTTCAGAGAGCAATGTTGTAATTTGTCATAAATCTTTTTGTGGCTTTCCTAATAGTCTCCTAATTAGGCAGTCAGGAATAACCTGTCTTTCAGCTAATTTTAGTACTGTAGGGTGAATGCTTCTGTACTTTGTGACATAAWGCAGTACAAACATCATAAACCAACTCATCCATAAAATGTCCCCGTCTCTGTATTCCGGTTCTGTATTGAATACTGCTGGGTTTTTATCATTAGCAGCAGCAGTGGAGTTGTTAAGGGACAATGCATATACTGAATGAGGCWGAATTTAAGAAATGTTGGTTCTAGCAAAAATGTTTTTGTTCTAGCAAAAACCATGGCTAAAAAGCACAGATTCTATTTTAGCATAGTAAACTTGAGCTAAGAAATTGCTTTCTCTGCTCCAGATTTGTTCCCAGCTGAGTACCAGGCTGGAGAAGCAGCAAGCAGCCAGTAAGGATGAACTGGAAGTTGTGAAGGTGAGAACAATGTCTCTGCACAGGGGGTGTTTCTGACACAGGTGTTGCTGAATGCCAGGGGTACAGAACTGAAATGGGAGCTGAACTTAAAGCACATCAATAGCCCCACATGCATTTTTCAGCAGATGTAAACAAGGAAAGGGTTTATTTCCTTTCATGGTTCTTTTTCTTACATCAGACAGTGTGGAACTCTCAAACTGGAAGTGCATTTAGTACTTGGCTTTTCTTTTTGCTGTAAAAATACATATTTCTGGTAAAAAATGTAGAGAAAACCGTATCTACTTGGATGTTTTGATTAACTGGAAAAAAAAGAAGACAAACATGTTGTTTCTCAAGTGTGCACAGCAGAGGGATTGGAATTGGCCAGATTGGACAAGGTTTATACATGTRAGTTTCTGTAATTTAACCAGAATTGGTTTAAGAAATTAAACCAAAGAGCACAGCTGGGCCATCCCCAGAATATCCACAGGGCCTCCTCTCCCTTCTCTAAACCCCTTACCAGGAATACCTGCGTAAGAGTTAAAAATGCCTTGATAGGTGGTGGTAATACTACTACTACTACTACTACTAATAATAATAATAATAATAATTCTGAGTAGGCAGAATTGTTTACCTCTGCTGTAGCTTCTTCATATTTCTTTAGTACTCAATCTGAACTGGATTTGTTGCTTTTTAGTGACTTTATAATGTTATTGATATAACATAAAATAATTCTAGGATTGATGTTCCTATATTCTGCTGAAATGGCTCAATATCCTGTTTTAGTCTGTGCAAGCCAGGCCAGCTGTTTCATCTACTCAGACTTAATTTACTCTTCTGAGTTGTGCTGACATAAATATTACAAAGCTTTGGTAGCAAGAAGATTCTAATATAGGAGCAAAGTTGTGTGCTTGGAGCATGCTAAGTAGATTTTAGGAATTTTTACACTGGTTAACATACCCTGGAAATTGTTCATGAACTACTCAAATTATTTTCATGCCAATTAAAAAACTGCAGTCCTAGATGGTTTGAGATTGAGGCAGTCTGACAAGTAAAAACGGCTCTTCCAGGAAGTACAGCAACTCCTGTAACATGGATTAAGAATGAGCTTTGTGGGTATTTCAGGGCAAAGTGATGGCCTGCAAACACTGCAGTGAGATTTTCAGCAAGGAGGGGGCACTGAAGGTGCCTGCTGTAAGCATGGACAACAAAGGCATCGAGACAGACGATGAGAAGGATGCACTGAAGAAGCAGCTGAGAGAGATGGAGCTGGAGCTTGCACAGACCAAACTGCAGCTCGTGGAAGCCAAGTGCAAAATTCAGGTACGTGGAATCCAAGTACAGCAGGGTGGTCACCTTAACCTCATACTCAGCCCAAGATTATTTTGAATCATACGAAAAATCGTTCCAAGTACGGCAGGGTGGTCACCTCATGCTCAGTCCAAAATTGTTCTGAATCACACAAAAAAACTTGTTCCAAAAGGGAGCACATACCTCCATGCCTGTATATCTGAACTTTCAGAAAAAAATTATGTCTTAAAAAATAAGAGGATGATTTTGTTTGTGTCTAAATATCTTGTGCTGTTTCAGCAGTTTGAATGTCTTCTCTTCTCAGTGCCTGGGAGATTGCAAGGGAAGTGCTGGACTGCAGGGACTGAGCGTGAAGACGCTTCATTGTTAATTAATGAGGTTTTGATCAATTCTGACTATTCTGCTTTCTTAGGAGCTGGAGCACCAGAGAGGAGCCCTTATGAATGAAATCCAAGCTGCCAAAAACTCTTGGTTTAGCAAAACGCTGAACTCTATCAAAACGGCCACAGGCACACAGGCACCGCCGCCGCCGCAGCCGCCGGTGCCTCCCAGAGAGGGCAGCACATAGTCCAGCCACGGCCGGCCCCAGAGCACAAAGAACAACTGAACCCTGGGAGGATTCTTCCACTGGTCTCTCCTCCTGGGCAAAGGACAGTGAGGCAGGAGTGCAGGCTTGAAGTGAAATTCTTCAGTGTTTTTCATTCATTTTCTGATGTGACCCTTCTCCAAAGGGGGAAAAAAAAGTCCTGGTTTATGTTGAATTCCTACTTCCCATACTGCCTTGCTGAAAGCCACGTTCTGATACCTTCATACTTTTACACTTTATTTTATATGACTAGATGTTAAATAAATATTTCAAAACTAGGTCTTTAATATACATCTAATTTGAAATTATTATTGTCTTGCATAGAAGGTTTTTCTTCTTCTGGAGGAAGAGAGAGAATGGRAAATGTACAGTACTGCAGCATAATCTCTCCCTAGAAAGCACAGTGTAAGACATTGAKGATAACTTAGGCCCTGGGACCATCTCAGAAGTTTATCCCAGCARCTGCATCCTGCAGAGAAGCACTTTTTGTAAAGCTTAGGCCATAGCAAAGATAGGCTTGTGCTCTCCTGGCACAATTGCTATGGGCTTCCCCTACAACTTCTTCGTTTGGATTGGTTTTTCTTCAGAAATACAAGTAGTGCAGTTTTTGTAACACCGTTGTTTAAAGGCTATTTACAGCCCAACTGGAATTTAACATAAAGTTCCCTAGTTCCCTTTTTTAAATTCATGTTTATATTAAGAATTTCAAGGAATCATTCCTTCCACTGGGATAAAGGGAGAACCTTTAAGTTTTGACACTTATTTGATGTTTTTGCTGAGAAGCAGAGTGGAGACCTTGCATGGTTTTGACCTTTTGTAAATCCTGTGCAATAAAGGGTAGGTTTTGTGAATAAAAGTAATGAAAACCCTGCCCTGGGTCTATATTCAGATTCCAAATTTGACACAGAAATGAGGTATCAAATAAAACACCCAAGAGGCTTGTGCTGCACTGATGAATAAAATACCATAGAAACAAGATCTGTTTGCTAGAAGTGTTTGGTTAGGAAACACTTTGTTGGTATTACTTATTTTTATAAAAACAAGCATTTTCAAGTGGAATACAAGCCCTAGACTTTCCTGTGGGGGTAGACTTCTCTGGTGATTCCCAAACCTGTCTGGTTGTTTTATATCTCTTAAGGTAAGAAAGTTCAAAAGCATTTGTTTTGACTAAACATAAAGTGTTCATAGAAATACTTATTTCATGGAAAATTAAACTATTGCTTGAACTGATGGAATATTTTTTTAATTATACGTGTCATGTCTGAAGATGGTCTTGCAGGTAAATGTCATTGCTGGACTAAATGTTGTGTATTAATTGTTTCATTTACAAGATTTTTCCAGGGACACTAGTTCTGTTTTGATTTTTTTTTTTTTTAATTCTAAGGAATGCCATACATTGTCTGTTTTGTATAATAAAATTTAATAATACCCATCTTGTGCTTTGTTGTCAAGCATAATTGTGAGTTATTTTCGACAGGGTAGTACAAATTTAATGTTGCCAGTGCCAAAGGAAAAATTCCAAAAGGCAGTCAGCTGATAGAAGTAGAGATCAAAATATAATCACCATCCTGACACAATTCTCTCTTCTAAGAATAAGGGGTTAAAAACTTTAATATTTTAAAATGTACCTTCAAGAACAGTGATTATCTGGAATTATTAAGACAGTGAGGAACAAAAGGGGGGAAAACAGAAGGTATTTCTTTTGCAAATGTTATCAAAGGTCTTTTTCCCTTGTCACTGTCTTGCTCATAATATTTGCATAAATGTTTCCATTCTCTCAACTGACTAAACCCAGTGTTAGTCATTCACGTACCAGTTCTGCTTCACATTCAGAATGTGAATCTGAATTCATAATAAATCTGAAGTGACATTTAAGGAGACCTGGTGAACMTCTGATTGTTGCATTTGAGAGTACTGTGCCCATGAGGGAAACTGGTTATTTGACAAGTGTCTGAATTTCTCGTTTCATTTATCTTAAATCATACTTACAAGTGGATTTAAAACCATGATTGGAAAAGTTCAGTAAGAATGAGTAAAGAAATGTGTTAGGCTGTGATTCCCTGAGCAGAGGAATTAAGAGCTCACTCCTGCTCACCCGTTGTACAGTCCTGTCCCTTGTCCTTGTTGTAGTGTGTACTGGAGATAATTAAAAACAACACCAAAAGATGTGGGTGGATTTATTCCCCTACAGTTCTCTTTTGTCAAGTGAATGAGCTGAATCACCTCAAGGGTCCAATGAGCAGATCATGGGAGTGGGACTTCCCAAATTCATCAAAAAGGAACTGGTAAATAAGGTCACCGTGTTTCACAGAATGAGCTTTRACACAACATTCATTTTCTCAGTGTAGCTGCTTTCTGACTTTGGAAGTTGAGTTTTTGCTACCTGCWAGCTGTGATGATTTCAAACCCTTGTAAGGATGGAAGCTGCCTTACCTCACCCAAAGGAAGTTTCAGAAAGCAATGACCCTTAATGCACTAAACAATTTCCACCTTCCAGCTGTAGATCCAAGTAGCATTTGTAGCAATGGCATTTGGAAGAGTAATATTTAGGTGGAAATTGCATCTTCTCAGCATTACTGAAAGAGTAAGAAAATAGCTCTATGGCATTACATTGATGAATATTCAGAATGAAGGAAAGGARCAAGACTCCATGATTAAACCAGGCAAGCTAAAATTCYATCTGCTGACTATAGATGCTATTGGGAAATTTAGTTTCCTGCAAGAAAAGAGATCTCTGTGTGACAGAACTACCTAYACACATATCCTTGGTGGATTTGTCAGGGATAGCTGGCTTATTGCTCAGCTTTTCAGCAGGAAACATCATCAAGGTCTCACTGAAACTGTTGTTTCCATGTGGCACTGGAACAGTTAACATAGCTCCTAAGTCTRGAGTGATCAACCTTTTTTTCCTGAGTCTCTAGTAAACTATGTGTTCAGATCAAACTTTTATTAAAATTAATTTGAATTTTATAAATATATATGTGGAACTAAAACCTATTTTTAAATTTTATTAAGAATGCACCATTCTGAAATAAAGTCTTTACTTTGATTAGGAACAAACCTCCAAAGAATATTTTTACTACAACTTTTATCTTGTTGGACTATAATCTCTTCCTGAGATGCCCAATATGGGGGGCAAAAAAAAAAAATAGTCCTTCTTTTTACTTTAAAATGTTGGTTTTCCTTTGACTGTAACACTTTACAGGCTAAATGAAGCAAGGCTGATTTAGTTACGTGGTACATTCGTGAACTAGTCTTGTATTATCTTTGTGAACCAAACTTAATATTCTAAAGTAATAGGACTTATTCCACTTAGTTTACATTTCTTAATGTACCTGGAGAGGAATAAAAAGAAAAAAAAAAGAAAATACCATGGGTAGAGAAGCCAAGAAACTGTGAAATCCCTGAGGTGCATCTGCATTAGGGTTTGGCAGAAGCAGTCTCAGGAAAGGTAGTCAGCCATGAAATCAGTACTGCCAGTGGACAAACCCACCCTTGTCCCACCCATTAATGAGGATYTAATTGGCTACAGCTGAGTTACATTACTACAACTAAGTTAAAGTGCTTACACAGGTAAGCAGTATATTATTTTTTCTTTTGTTAGATGCTTTAAATGACTTGTCTTAGCTGGCCCTTGAAATTTCTTTGAAGATAAATGATCATCTCTGCCACTGTGTTAAGAACAACTCGAAATAAAGCCAGCCATTTCTGAGGGGAGATGGAGATAAAAAGTCAAGAACTGCAAGAGTTCAGCCCCTTCACAAAGCATGAAGTACCCCATTGACTTCAGGGTYGTGATGCCACCACTCATTGAGTGAACGTGGTAGTTTAGGAGTAAATAAAAACCTGCATTTACTGGCTCCAAAGTATCAACATTTGGAAGTCACATGCCATGCTTTCTCCACAGGATCAAGGTGGGGCTGTTCCCTTCCTCCTATWAAGTAGCTGCAGTGAAATCCATGAAACTACTTGTATGTGTGGGAGAACTATAATCAGGTGATTTTCATTTACTCAGAGGATTTTCATTTACTGTTAGACTCAGGGATAATTGGCAACTTCTGCACCATCTCCTAAGCCTAAACACCCTTGGCTTTGATACCAGAAGCACTCTTACCTTACAGTGCTGGTGTTCTTCCAGCTGCTGGAGAGRAAACTAGTAAGTGTCATGTCTGATTGATTGTGAAGAGAGGGCAGAGATCAGGTCTGAGGGATTGCTGTGGCTGACAAGCCCTCCCTGTCCCTGCTGGACCCTGCTGAGGGGGCTACACCAGATGTGCAAACACAGAGGTTAAAACTTGTCTGTCTATTGTGCTAATATCCTACTGGGAACCATCCCGTTAGCTCCTTCCAGGTAATAACACCAAGGGGAGACATGATGAAACACTCAAGTTTGGATCTCTCAGGTGCTAGGGGAGGTGGAGGTCACAGCAGCCTTTAGAACTGAGCTAATCTACAGGTGGYTTTTGGGAAATTCAAGGAATTTGCAACTAGATAAATAATGCTCAGCATTGATCAGGACCTGATCCTTCCCAGGTCAGCAGTCTACASAATTTATTTCAGGATTGTGACTTAACACATACAGGTCAATTCTYCAGGAATACAGGGCTCTCCATTTCTCCTGGGTCCCAATGGCTTTGCTACTGAATGTATTTCATGCTATTTTTACCTGAAAAACAAAAAATGGGTACAGAATTAGGATATTACTTTTTATAATTTTCTTCTTATGGTGTGACTTGCTTTTATTTAACCTGTAAAGGAATATATATGTATCTTTGGAGAACTATATCTTACATATAGAATAATATATAAGAAACAGAACGACAAGGGGATAAATACATCAAAAGGATTTGGTATCATAAATTTCATTTGATACCACTAGAATCCTGGGCTGTACTAATTTCCTTACAGTTTCTCTTATTTTTGTATTTTATATAATACATGGATGGTACTACCAATGCAAACCACAGCAGATGTTCCCAGATTTTTCTTCAGATCTCAATTTCTGTCTTTCAGTAATCCTTGGGTTTGCAATTCTGCCATRCCACCCTCAAAAGCTGTGCCAGGAGCTCTCTTGAGCTTTGGGAACTCTTGCTTTCCCATGGAAGAAGATTCTCTGGCTTCTTTGAACTGGGAAAAGATGACATATGAATGCAGAAAATTTCTAATCAAGCATAATCACCTCCCTCTGTGTCTGCCATTAAGGTGGATTTGCTCCAGCACACTGAAAACAGAGCAGTTCCAAAGCTCTGATTCCATGACAATGAAGTTTTCCAGATTTGGGGTTGCCTTTGCRATCTGGGTGTGTCCCAAGTTCACAAATCCTGAGGAGTTAGGGGAAAAAGAGCATCACAGAGAGGTCACAGTTCCARCTGAGAACCATTCAGTACTACCACTACTAGGGTAACACATTCATGTATTATATAAAGTGCAAAATGAAAATATAAGTGTAATGCTTGTTATTAAAAGTGCAATTCAATGTACCTGGTCACAACAAATGTTTACTTTTTTAATTGTTACAGAATTGYTCAGATCAGTACCTTGTTATCATTGTGTGAACGATGCCTTGTAAAATAAATGGAAATGGAAAACAACTTGGGGATAAGATGCTTATTTTCCTAAGCCATTTACTTAAGAAGCAGCTTAAATGTGTTTGCAGGAAGAAGCARCTGCTGTGTCAGGTTTGCTGATGCAGTTCTCACCAGCAGCTCTGCTGCACTGGGGCACAGTGACTTGGCAGCTTGGCTATCCAAAGGGGTGCATGCTCATTCCAGCCTGTTTTTAGGATAATGTCCCTGTTCACAGGGAGCTGTGCCTGAGAGCTGAGGGCTCACCCTGCTCCTCTGCTGCACGTGCCAGCAGAGAGGTGTCCAGCACAGAGATTGCTTCTCCTAAAGGTTGGTGACACACAGCAGTGGGACAATGGTTGTTGTTAAGGATTTCGTGCTTCCCTGGAGTACACAAGCCTTGAGGTGCCTGCAGAAGAGACACAGGGGGCAGAAGGAAACAGCAAGAAACTGGAGAGTGACTACTAAGAGAGAGGCAGGGCTGAGCAAGAACAGCACAGAGCAGAATGTGCTGCAGTCACAAGTATCCAAATGCTTTATAAAACCATTTTTCCATGGGAGCAACTGCTCCAGGATTTATTTTCCATTAACTGAGAAGAACTGCCGTTGTTCCCAGATAACAGCAAGGCACACAGCACTTCAGGGGAAGATAAGGCAAAGAGGGACAAAAGCTGAAGATTAAATTTACCAGCCATAACATTTTGTATGGATTTATCTCCACATCAGTATCCAAAGTGTTTGTCAGGAGAGCAGGCCGCATCCAGATGCTGCTGCAGCCTTCTACAAARGAGAGCTATGTGGAGCTTGTTTTTACATGACAAGAGTGACAACTCTTCCACATGGAAGCTGCCACTCAAAGGGAAGTGCCATGTGTACAGAAATGCTTATCATTTAAGGAAACTAAATAAACACTTTAAAAAAAAAGGAAAAAACATATTGCAGACTCACTTCAAATGCATTTCTATGTTAACAAAAACATCTCCTCCTCTAGCCAGAACATAAATTAGAAAGCAATACCAATTTAAATTGTAAAAATAAGAGCACTTGACCATGTATAAGACCACCACAATAATATAAGACCACAACTGAGTGTGGAGAAACTCAAAGATTAGTAGCTAAATTAAAAAACRAACAAAAAAAKTCCTTCTCTCAGTTGCTGCTACACAGAAAAAATTATAAGGAAGTAGTTTGAATAAACCGTAGGGACACAGCTTGTAGTAATTGGAGTGGGTTACAGCTGTGAGCAGCAGGTGAGCAGCACTGACAGCAAYGAGCCCTCGAGTGCCCAGGGGCACTGAGCAACCRCCAAAGGGAACAGAGGGCACACAGGTGCAATGTGTGAACATGARGGGTATAAAAAAGGTTGGSCTAAAGAACAAGGAGGGAGATGCTTGAAGCCTTCTGAAGTGACAGGATGGCACTCTGCATGGGCAGATGCTTGAAGTCTTCTGATGTGGTCTGGTGTTATTCTGTATGGGCAAATGCTTAAAACCTCCCGAAGTTGTATGGTGATACTCTGTGTATCCTGGCTGTCTCAWCTCTAACAGACTGTGACAAGCAGCTTCCCTTAACCAATTTTAAAAAATGCCCTAAAAGTAAATCCCAGCTGACCATATTGTATTTCCTGGATAACATCAACTATCTTGTCTCCAAATGCTATTCCTGAAGATGGTCAGGCTTATGCTTAGTCCTATGGAAATTTAGAATAACCACAGTACATTTTGCAGATCTTTTCTCCACTGCAGCAGAGGGTTATAATAAACACCTCAGTGCAACATCTGTTAAAACCACTTTGGGGAATGCCAACTTGAATGTAAATCTTTGGCATCAAGGCTTTTATGAATTCATTTTCGTTTAATTTCTTCTTCCCTCCCTACCTCTACAGATCTCTTCACAGATGAATTCCTGAATGTTCACTTTAGAAGAGACAGAAACCCAGACCCTAAGCCCATATATCAGCAACTGATATTCCTCAGTTTGGTAAAACAGGAGTTACAACTGGCACCTCGTTCTGGAGAAATTGACTTGTTCAGCACTGAAGGGCTGTGTTCTGCCTTGGGTCACACTGTTTATAAAGGACATCTGGGAGCAAACGCTGCCTCCTCTACATTCCTGCTGAGAGTAAGAATGTCACTGCCTTACTGTTTTCTTCCAGGGAAATTTTAATGCTCAGTGGGGCTATAGAAATATTTTTTTTTGTTGGTGCTTACTAAGCTGATTTAGTAACAGTGTCAACAGTCATGTTTTTCTTTTGATGAGGAAAATGCTTTAAAGATAATTTTGGTAGCATGACACCAGCATGTTTTTACATGCATATAGCCAAATGCTCTGTAAATAAAAGCTACATTTTCCTTGCAAATGGTTTGATAACCAAGTCTCTTACTCACAAAGTCACTCCCAGAGTACACATTGTGACATTACAGGTCAGGAACAATTTCCCAACAGTAATTTACTCTCTGGGTTTGTTGTAGAAAGTTTATTATGCATTTGTTCTGGGGGGGTCTCCCTCACCTGTGGTGTGTGTTTAGGGCACTGTTTCATCCACCCAACTTCCATTGGATTTGGTTGTTTTTTAATTGATGAAMTCTTAGAACTTAAGCTTAAACCTTGCTGGAAKTGATCTTGAAGGTCTTTTTCTACCTTAATGAAAATGAGGAGCAGACAGAGAACAGGGCACTTAGTTTATAATCCCATCTTCCTTTAAAGGCCGGGAACAGAGATTTCTCCCCCTTTGATCACTATTTACCTCCACCACATGAGCCTGATASTCTTTCCCCGAAGAACGAAAACAATACTTGATTTTGCAAAATTAATCTACGACCTTGATAGCCACGAGCTCAGGGGCACCTGCTGYGAAATGAAGGGGAGATTTTTGATGGCAAAACTAAAACCCAGCCCGCACCTGCCTCAGCGGCCCCTCACACAGAGCAGCCCGGCAGGCGGCGAAGCTCCTGGTCCCGGCCGTCCCTCAGAGTCCTCGGGGTGGGGAAACTCCTGGTCCCGGCCGTCCCTCACAGCCCGCGGGGCGGAAAAAGCTCCCGGTCCCGCCGTCCCTCAGAGCCCGGGGAAGATCCGGGTCCCGCCCGTCCCTCAGAACCCGGCGGTGGTGGGTGGGGGGAGAACCTCCCGGTCCCGCCCGTCCGTCAGAGCCCAGGGCTGGGGAGAAGCTCCCGGTCCCGCCCATCTCTCAGAAGCCTGCGGGCGGGAAAACTCCCGGTCCCGCCCGTCTCTCCGGGCTCGGCGGGGGGAGAAGCTCTCGGTCCTGCCCATCCCTCAGCCCGGCGGGGAAAGAAGCTCCTGATCCTGCCCGTCCATCAGAGCCCAGGGTGGCGCGGAAGCTCCCGGTCCCGCCAGTCCCTCCGGGCTCGGCGAGGGGAGAAGCTCCTGGTCCCGCCCCCTCAGGGCCGGAGCGGGCGGGGCCGGGCCCGCGCGTCACTTCCCGCGGCCGGAAGGTTCCAGAGGTTCCACGGGGAGCCGCCATGGCCGTGGCGCGGGAGGAGGTGAGGCGATTCCCGGCTTTGCTCCCCGGGCGCAGGCGGGGTCCTGGGCGAGGGGCAGCGGCGGGRCCCTGGCGGGACCCTGGCGGGGAGGTGGGAGCCGTCAGTCCCCGCGTTCGCTGAGGGCGGTGGAGMTCTCACCTTGTGGCGGTGCGTGTTGAGGAAGCTGTGCCATCCGCCCAGTTTCTCTTGGTTCCTGCTGGTTTTTAATGTATGAAGAGTTAAGCACTGAGAGCTTAAACCTTGTCTGAATTGATGGCTTTTGAGGTCTTTTCCAGTCTTGGGCTGTGAGATGRCCGTGGTTGAGCAGGGGAGTTGCACCCTTCCAGCCTGACCCATTCTGTGAATTAGGATTTTATGGTTGTGCATATCCACGGGAGTGGACAGGGGTTGGGGAAGGGATGATTCCRTGCTTAAATGGTTGTCGTGGGAAACTAAACTACTGACCTGATAAAGCTGAAATTCCAGCATCTGGAATACGTGAAATTGTCATAAAAAGCTGTGAGCCCTGAGAGCAAAGAATGTATCTAATGTATACGTGTGATCCTTTTGTTTTCGAACCAGTTGCAGAAAGAYTTGGAAGAGGTTAAAGAGCTGCTCACGAACGCCACTAGGAAGCGGGTGCGTGATGTCCTTGTGGCAGAGAAACAAAAGCTGGAGCTGGAAATCAAGAATCAGCCTCCACCGAAGCCAAAAGATGTGGTAGAGGAAGAAAAGTCATCGCTGGGAGGGTACACAGTGAAAATAAACAATTATGGTAAGATTATTTTTCTGGAGCTCCAGCATCTCTCTGAGGAGATGGCAGGGTGGCATTGCTGGGAGTTAGAGTTGCCACTTAGCATCACAGTGAAGCCTTAATTGTTTATTCCACATCTCCAGTGTTTATTCCACACTGGAGACCCTACTTTAAAAGTTACCATGTTTACTTGCCATCCAAACCCCAGTGTATATTGRTCATGTTTGTGTGATAGTGTTTGGYGGGATGCATTAAGTATTCTTGCTGTACCAGCTGGTATTTTTCCATTGCTTAGTGTTTAGGAGGAATGTAAGAGCAAGCTTTGGCTTCTCTGCTCCCCATGTAGGTGAGAGGAGAGGGAATTGCTCAAGATGCAGGGAGTAGGGGAAGAATTGGGTCAAGGAAACTGCAGCGGGAGCAAACAGCTGGCTCTGACTCCCCCTGCACAGCCTGGGTTGCTCTCTTTTGACCTGAGYTGATACGTGGGTTTTCTCAGAATTTTCAGGGAGCAGGGCTACATGGGCATACCTCCCTTTGCTCTTAAGTTATTCCGGAATAATTCATGTTTTCCTTTTATCGCTCTGAAAATTGCTTCAGTAAGGAAAAGACCCTAGTTGTTCTGGGGGRCTTTGTGGGGGAAATTGGAAGCTTATGGAGGAAAGGTAGAACTTTATCCCTTTTTTTCACTTCCAGGTTGGGATCAGTCAGATAAGTTTGTTAAGATTTACATCTCTTTAAATGGTGTCCAGAAGCTTCCAGCTGAGAATGTGCAGGTGAATTTCACAGAGAGGTGAGTTCATCTTGTAGCACAACAGGAACACTCAAATGCAGGAGTGTTGGATTWGCCTTTTTTTTCTCTACTCTCTTTTTTCTTTTTTTAAACTTCAGCTGTATTAGCTTTTAGTAGCGCTTGAAGGTATCAGTGTGTTTTCATTTTACAAGTGCACCTCTCCATGCTTGACAGGGTGCTAGTGTTAACCCTGGGTATTTGTGGTGGTAGAACCGAGGTGTACATTGAGGAAATTTGGTTTTCCAAGTTTGTAGGTAGAAAGGATCCTAAAGATCTCAATTTGACATGAGTCTGGATTGGTTCTTCTAATTTCTCTGTTAAAATTGAACATTTTGAGAGGCCTGGGAATAAAGTAATTCAAGCCTGTTGGCCTGCTTTGCCAAGAAGTAGTCCTCTGTTTTCCTAAGAAATACACCTGCTAAAGAGTTTTCAGACAATGTAATGATTGGAATATTTGTGCATTTCCTCCTTCCACTTCCTGGGTCCAGGTCATTTGATCTGCTAGTGAAGAATCTGAATGGGAAGAACTACACCATGACCTTCAACAACCTCCTGAAGCCCATCTCAGTGGAAGGCAGCTCTAGAAAGGTCAGTGCACCTTGTCTGTTAGAGGTCACTGAGGGCCCTCACAGAGTATCGAGTTCGTTGCCTGGCTAATTCAATGTTCAGTGCCTCCCTTCTGCTGCTRAGTCTCTGCACTGTGAACATGAGTCTTATTAATCTTTGATTGTCATAACTGCAGAATTAGTCTCTGGAATCCTATTTCAGGAGATCATGTCTGGATATTTAATAGCTCACCAACAGGATTTCAGAAATAATTAAGCAGAAAATACCACCAAGTGTTCATTTGCATCTTTTTGCCTTTAAATACCTCTGAGAAATTCTTTGYGATTTTAGGAGATTTGTCAGCAGACTGAAATCTTGGGAAGCTTAAATAGGCTTAATTCCCAAAGCCAAGTCTGGAACCTGCGGGTGTATTGCTCCAGAACTGAACACTGGTGTGGTGGTTTAACCCTAGCAGGATGTTAATTTTCTAAGGGAAAAATTACCTGTATCCCTGCCAAAACCAGGACAACTGGTAACGTTGTACTGCTGCTGGCTGGTGATATCTGTACTGTGCTGCTTGTGGCACCTTCCCAGGCTGAGATGTGTCACATACCTCCTGTGAGTTCTCTGTTGTGCTTGGTGACATCAGATGTGAAGAACTMCTGGTTCATTTGGAAATTGGCCTAAAATGAGTACAGAGTGAAACTAAACCAGCTGAAATAAACAAGGGTGATGCTCTGGTGGTTTTTAATAAAGTATGAAAGCGAGCAATGGTCGTGTACTTGTTAWGCCGAGGTAAAGCTGCAGTAGACCCTTGTCTCCTGTGGCAGGCAGAAGTTCTTTGTGAAATTTAGGTCAGGGTTGCAAGTCAACAGGCTTTGTAACTTGCAAACATGTTGCAAGATTAAGCAATACCCTAAAACTAGTTTCTTGTCCTTGGAGAAATAAATTGSAGGAGCCTCTACCTCAACTTGGCATGCTTGGAGAAGTCTAGAAAAACTARTCACTCTTTACCAGGCAGTCCTGGGTGCTTGAGCATCCTTCAAATCACTGGACAGTGTTCCTGCAGCACGTTATGGTCTTCTGTATTGGTACTGTAAGTCTGTACTAGTATTATGTTAACCACATRTGTAAATTGTCCACAGTGGAGTTAATACTTTGTACCCTGAGGCTGAGTATGTGCTATAATTTTTGTATGCTACATTATAATGGATAGCTGAGAGAAATGTTTCAGCAATTTGTGAGTGCAGAAGAGGCTTATGTTATAAGCTGACCTTATTCATTTTGACTGGCATCCCTTTATGRAGCATTCTGAGTTCATGCCTTGCTGTTGTTCACCATATAGATAAAGACAGACATGATCCTTATCATGTGTAAGAAGAAGCGGGAGGAAAAATGGGATTGTCTCACTCAAGTGGAAAAAGAAAGCAAAGAGAAAGAGTAAGTGTCTTTTCAACCCTCCATCTTGTTTTCCATTTCCTGTTCTCTGTRTTGTTTTAGGACTGTTGGGAGAGATCTGTACTGACTGTGCAGCTATTCTGAGGATTGGTAGTCTGGGGRACAGGCCCTGAGATGTTGGAGGATCGTTAGGTTGGGGTTTCTTTTGATATTTGTAGAATTGCAAGTGGAAGAAATTAGACTTTTGAGTAGCTGCCACTCCTCCACTGTTTTATTGCTAATGATGAAGGCTGCATCATAGGACATGTGATAGGGAAGAGCTGCAGAGAGAATTCTAAAGGGAATCAACCAATGAAAGATTCATTTGCGTTTTGATGGCTGCATTCATTGCAAAAAGTGCATTATTGAGGTGACTGTTTTTAGATGAAGTGTGTATTATATAGAAATATATATTATATAGAAATACATGGGTAGATCCCCTGCAGCTCTRCTGGTCAAAATCATTATTGTCACCTGTGTGTGAAGTGCCTGCACAAAAATCCCAGCATCGGGATGCCTTTGGCAAAGCAGGTCTTTATTTAGATGGTTTCCCAAAGTCTCAAGTGCTTGGGAGCAGCAGGCAGCTTAGACATACACAGGTATGAGGGTGGTAAATGACAGCAGGAAACACTTGGGGACAAGAGACTTTATAAAATATATATATATATATATATATATATATATCTCGTATGATGATTCAATGTTATTTTACATGTACAGACACCTTGAAGAATAAGAACACTTTTGAGAATTTTATCCCTGCCAACAACAATTCATTTTGTGTATGTTTTTAGAGTGATTTGCTAAAACTGATCAGGCACAAGTACCTGAATTTAGGTCAAAACAGACTTCTCCACTCAAATGGCATCACAGGAGATTTAAGAGGAAGTGACTTGACAATTAATGCAGTCTTCTGGAGGGACAGGGTCACTTTGTTAAACCTGTATCT
>JACDOX010000108.1:407383-517548 GCA_014549065.1 Cardinalis cardinalis
AGATACAGGTTTAACAAAGATTTAAAGATTATCCCGAAGATTTACTGTTTGTCAAACAAGYGGCTCCAGAAATGCTGCTCCCAGCCAGGGTCTGTGCAGCTGATGAGCATGAGGAAACTGCTCCCTCTGCTGATCTGTTTTCATCTGCTGTATTTTTGAGCTAGACTGCACTAGGACTACCTACAGGATTTTGCAAAATGGGATAGAGAGGKCATTATTTATAGTCGGGTCATACAGGCCATGTCCTCCACGGTGCTGACTGYGGGTGGCACTGTTCATCACCTGAGAAAATTGCTTTGAAATGCAATGTGTTAAGAAGTCATTTAACCTCTGGAGATCATCTGAAAAATGAGAAGCAGAAAAAAGCCTTTTGGGTTGTGAATGTGCTTGATGTGGTCATTTCTCCATCTTTATTCACCTGTCACATAACACAAGGCAGGYATTGGCCCTTTCTCTGTCTCTTATATTTCACTTCTGCTTCCTGCAAGTAATTTTGGGAGTGCTTCCAGGGTTATGTTTACTGCAAGATGCTTCACATTAAAATACTGTCCCACCCCATGGGACATCTCTAGGTACACTACTTAACTTGCCCTTGGTTTAAGGGTGTTTCTTAGGATTCTTCCTATTTGGAAGCCAGCTGAGACTACTGTGATCTAAAGACTTTGCCAAAGCGAAAGTCCCGTTCCCATGATGTTTCAAACAAACATCAGCACTTCCTTTTGTTGGGTATTCCTGACCTTCTCACGTATGTGTCTTGCAGGAAGGCTGCCTATGACACCGCAGATCCTAGTGAAGGGCTAATGAACATTTTAAAGAAGATGTACGCGGAAGGGGACGATGAGATGAAGCGCACCATCAATAAGGCCTGGGTTGAAAGCAGAGAAAAGCAGTACAAAGGGGACATACCAATGGATATCTGAAAGCACTCTAAGGGCCGCCTTAAAACTGATCTTCCATGTGAGACACGCTGTGCTGCAAAGATCATCGTTTACATAACCTTCTTCCAAGCAAAGACAGTCATTTTCCATTTCAGGTTGGAGAAAATATTTAAATAAAATAGCTTATAAAGCATTTCCGTCAGTCAAGTGGTTCAGCATTTCCTGAGGAGTGAAGCATAGGGTATATATCCAAAGCCTCTCAGATGAGCGGGGAGTGCTGTGAGACTGAGAACAGAATGTAAAAGAAAAGCAATCTTAAACTAGGATGGGTCAAGGCCTCTGTTGCCRGTGGCAGCTGGACCCATGTGGTTGCTGGGGCTAGTGTCATGCTCACTTCACAGGGTGTAGCTTTCTGATTAAAAATGGGAAAGTGCTGAACTATAAAGAATGTCACAAAGGGAGAACTGCTGAAGAAAGCAGAAATCTAAGCATTTGATAGTTAAGCAGAAACAATATGGTGTTAATCCTGTGGTATTCAAATTTAATACTGATTACTCTCAGAAACTTCCCGTCTAATTATACTATTACTGTGAATTTTGGAAATCAAAGTGCTTGGGCTAGCTGTGAGCCCATCTTTTAGATGGCATCAGTCAGGATGCAGTCTGCAGTCATCAGCAGGAGACCAGGGACAGGGAGCTTGCCCTGGCTCCAGCAGTGTCAAGTAGGAAACAAGGGATAAGCTCCACTTTCTCCATCAACTTTGAAAGGGTTTTAAGGTAAGAGAGTAAGTATAGTAAGATGGCTTATACACTAAAATATAACTCAGCTGGGTGTGATGGGTTGCTTTCAGTTTCCTGCTAGTGGTATTTGGCCTTYTCATTGCCACCTCTCAGCCCCTGCTGGGGAGGCAGACATAGCAGCCACTGCCCCCATTTTACTGCAGTGCTTTGAAGAAGAGTACATGGCAAACATGAGCTTAGCAGCAAGCCTGTTGTTAATTGTGTCCTTCCTGCCTCCTTCTCATGTGTCTCCCAAGGACAGATTTATTGTAACCTGTGAATTAAGGAAGCCATTACTCTCCTGTTAGGGTCTGGACTAGGGCTTCCTTGCCACCTTGTTCTTGAAGCATGGGACTGAGCACTGCACTATGAACAGGAGAAATACCAGCACAGTGTAGTTTGTAACAGATGCTTTAGTCACTTTGTCTGCTCGTTAATACACACATATATTGAGTTAGCATAGCAAGAGTATTTAAACTTGAGGCCATGTTTTATTCCCACTCTGTGCTTGCCCTTGTTCACAGCAGAATACCACTTTGTCCTGTTGTGCAGTTTTACTGATGCTTTTACCCAGATTACCATGATGAACTTACCGTATGATGGCAACAAAAAAAATGCTTCAACAAGCCTTGTGCTGTATGTCTTTATTTCTAATATTGCCCATACCATAAACCTCAGCTTAGTTCTGCACCATCACATAGTGATATTTTGCTCACAATCAAACTGCCTCACACACACCAGTTCAGTGCAGTTGTGCTGCTGCTCGTCAGCTGATACCAGCTGTAATCCAGGGAGTTTAATGAATCAGCGCAACTCCTCCTTCCCTTATTAGTTTGACATTGATGCTGGGCTCTGAGGCAGGACAGCCTTGCTTTAATTACCCACACAAATGAGCCTRGTTTGTTTCATCCACCTGACTGCACATGCCCGTGGAGATCATTACCACATGGCTCTCTGTACACCGGACATCTGAGCGTGGTCAGCAAAGTGGCGGAAAACAATTCTGCTGAGCCTCCAGCGCCGCTTCACCCCCCGCGGGCGGGACGTCAGCACACAGCGGTTCCGGATCCTCACGGGGCAGCTGTCCCGCGGCAGGGCAGCGATCTCCTTATCGGCCACTTCCTAAAGCACAACAAAAGTTTAGCGGTGTACCCTGGGATCTAGAGGGGCCTTACTGCCAGACCTCACAATCCAGATGTTTACTAGGTAYGGTCACAAGTTTCTCTACCACCTCATGAATAACCTTTGCTATTTAATTGGGAACTTACCTCACTCAGCCCACCCTTTCTGGGCATTCAACAGTGAATGTAAACTGATCCACATGGAGACCCCCAGATTAATCCTGTTACACAGATAGAACAATCTCAAGCCACTAATTTAATCCCTGTTGCAGGGTGGGCTAGCCCTCTAAGAGACCCAAGATTTAATCTTATTACAGACTGAATAACCTCAAGCCAGGAATTACAGTTAGTCAAAAACACACTTGGCTTTCTCCTCATTGCAGGGTAGGTTAGTCCTTTCAGATGAGCTGAATTTAAATATATGTTGTTTATTAACTGCCAGCCGAGGTAGCCTGCTTTGATGCCAGTAAAAGGGATCTCATGTAGGGTTCTTGGGAAGGTGTTACAGGGTCTTCTTTTGGGGGCTWTTTTTCTGCATTGGTTTTGCCTTGTAAGGACATCCAGCACCAGTCAGACTTGCCCAAAAATGGTAAAGTCAATATATAAAAGCAAATCCATACRCTTTTTCTCCCAGGATGTTTAAGTATCATGGTGAGATTAAATACAGGAATAATCTGATACATGCAAATGTTTTTGGTGCTTAGTAAGGCAGGCTGAGAGCAGGGCAGTCCATTTCTAAGAAAGTTTTAACACCCAGACCTGATGCAGGTTTCATATGCCTGTAGATCAGGCAAGCAAAAATCTAGAGTTKTTTATCCTGAATTACTGGAAGTAAAGAAAATAGGTTTGACAATGTATGTTAGGGGCAGTGTGGGGAGAGGAAATGTGACTTTACTGCATTTAGTGTTACATATGCTGCTTCCACAAGCACTGCTTTCAAAAAACCCCAAACCCAATGCACACAACCTCCAGTCAGGTGAACACGCTGTTGTTGTAAACACCCCCAAAAGGCTGAAGTCACTATGGAATATGACATGATTCTGTGCTTGTGAGCTGGGGAAACACAACATCTGTGACCTGGGACAGCCATTTGGATCTATAAAGTGACTGCCATGGCCCTGAGCACACCACAGCAGCAGGAGCCACGTGTGGCTGGGGCCAGGCAGCTGGCAGTACCTGCAGCTCCTTGGGGAGGATGGAGTTCTTGCGGATGGCGTTGATCCGCAGCCTCTCATCTGCATACTCATAGGCCATCTTCCTTCTCTTGACRTCCCGCAGCATCCTCCAGTCCACATAGTAGCTCCGCACCTGCCTTGGGCAGGACGAGGGGAGAACCTGATTGAGAAAATAAAATTTGTGATACCTGTCTATTGYCCTAGTCAAGGATGAATTGTTATTTCCATAAAGCATGGAATATCCGGAGTTAGAAGGGACTGAYAAATATCGAGTTCAATGCCTGGCCCCCACAATCCCACCATGTGCCTGAAGTGTGGCCCAAACATCCTTWGAGCTCTGGCAGCCTTGTGGCTGTCACCACTCCCTTGGGAGCCTGTTCCAGTGCYCGGCCACCTGCATGGGGAAAACCTTTCGCTAACATCCAGCCTAACCCTCCCCTGACACGGCTCCAGCYGCTCCCTCGGCTCCTGTGTCTCCGGTACCGTTTAACTCCTGGATCACACATTACACTTCCTACACCTCATCACTGCATACATCTCCCGCACGAGGGGCAGCACCGATCTTTGCTCTCTCTGACGAGTAACAGCTTAGCTTTCATGCTTTCCAGATTCCGTACTGCAGTAGTGTATAACTCTGACCGTGATATAAAGTGTTAGCAAATTCTCTTCACAGAGAGACACCAAGAGCTCCAAGCTACACCGAACGCAAGATAACACCGGACCCGCGATATTCCCGCACCGCGGAGACAGGACCGAGCCCGCAGCGGTCAAACACTGCCCGCATCTCCCCTGCCCGCTCCCCGGCGCCTCCCCTAGGCGRATGGGGTCCCGGAGAGACGCGGGCAAGCAGGGTGAGAGGAATGGAGGGGAGGGAGTGGGTCTGACCTGCCGAGCCGCCCTCAGCGCCCAGCACAGCGCGGCCGCCGCCATCTTGTCACTCTACCGCGCGTGCGCGCAGGCAAGGCAGGGCAGGACSCGCCTCAGGCCGCTCCCATCTCCCCCCCGTGCTGCATTCCCAATGAGCGTTCCCTGGTTTTTTAACCCTCTGCGGCTGAATTGCGCTAAGAGCCCTGGCCGCGCTTGAGGGCTGTGCTCTGTGTATCTCAGAGCTGCTGTCAGGGCTCCCTGGCACCTCCCGCCATTAAAGGCAGCTGGATCTRCCACAGGAACATCGGAGCCCGGGCTTGTATGCCGCAGAGTTATCCCGGGCTGAAGGGGAGCGGCTGTGCAAGTGACAGGGAAATTGTCCCAGCAGGAAAATTGCCTCAAAGGCATCGCCCCGCCCTTGTGGGTCCCTGTCCGTGACCCCATCGTCCGTAATCGCCCTGACCGCTTGTCCTGCTGCGGGACACGCAGCTCTGCTAAAGGCTGGGCTAGCTCTGGTCCACTGGGGTGTCTTTTGCTTGTTTATCACCTAGGGCTATCCCTAAATGCCTAGATTTATACCTGTGGCTTGCAGGGGGTTTTTCTACTGGTGGGTTTTGAATCGTAGAATACTCTGAATTGGAAAGGACCCATAAAGATCATCGAGTTCAGCTCCTGGCCCTGCGCAGGACAACGCCGAGAATTCCACTGTGTGCCTCACAGTGTTGTCCAAACTTTTGCTAATGTCCAAACCTGAATAATCATAACTCCAAACGGAGAAAAACAAATGGGAAATTCTGCTTCCATTGTTGTTCAGTGAGAGAAACTGTCCTGTTCCACTGACTGGGACTTCACTTAGGCAGCATTTAAAATATGTCTATTTCTTCATTTCAGGGAGAACATGCATCACGGTTTTGATGTTGAATTCATAATTTTCTGTTTGTATCAGCTCATAAGCTACATTCAAAAAGTCATTCGAGAAGCTGGTTCTCTCAGTTTGTCAAGCTGCTTGCTCTGTGTGTGCTAGTGATTTTACTCAGATGTTTGGTATATTATACTGGTCCAGAAGCATATAATAACCTGGAAGAAGTAGCTAGGTTGGCTGGCTAATCAAATTTTATTATCCATGCTACAGTCAGCAGCTTTCCTAGGTGCTTACTGTGATGGCTTTCTGCTGTTTGCAAGGGGAGAATTTCAAGCTTTGTTCTCTGTAATTGTCTGTAACTTGCTATTTTTCCAGATTGTGAAATTAATTGGTGTACATATATCAGCAGAGCAGATAAAACAGATGTGATCAAAGGGGATTTGAATGTTACAGCGTGAATTCTTTTTTACAATATTTTGTATATTCTGTATATATTAATATATAATGTTTTGTATATATCTGTATATTTTGTATATTCCCCTTTTTTGTTTATTAGATGGTCCAGATGCAGGAGGAATGTGTGAGGATGCCAAGGAGAGCGATTTCTTCATCCAGTGCTGACTCCTTCACTTGCTCAGCAGCATCACCTGTGTGATTGGCAYTTCCCCAACTGAGACTGGCAAGGATTAATGATGGGTGTTGATATTCCTCAGGCTGCTACCATCTTCTGCTCCGTCAGCACAGCTTCTGGTTGCACTAAATCAAAGGAACTGTTCAGAATCTGAGGGTTTGTCAGCTAAAAACTGGGCTCAGTAATGCACTGGGTTAAATAACTGTGTGGATAGTTCTTAAAGGAATTTTTGCAAGTATTGTGCTGAATAAATGTAATGTTTAACTGCTACTGAGTTTAATTTTTTTTTTATTTTCTGATGTACTCCGCCTGAATTTCTCATCATTAATATTACAAATGTCCTTGTTGATATGATAGTCTCAGTAGCCATCCTGTGATTCTTGCAGACATATACAGAGCTGGAGAGGCTCTCTGGCTTTTGACTAGTGGCAGAGCATGAAACAAATGGGAAATGGTTCTTCTTGGTGATGGGCAAGAGGAATGCTGAGCAGGGGAATCGTTCCCAAAGCCAGCCTGCTCCTTGGGTGGTTTGTAAGAGGGAAACGCCCCGAGGCCTCTATTGGTTCCTTTCATCTGGTCCATGGGCTCTTAAACTCCCTGCAGGGACTGCTGCTGCTTTGCAGCTGGAGCGTGAAGAGGATTTGGTCACTTTTTAGTTTGCTCAAATACCTTTGCAAGTGGTGCCTGCATCAGAAGGGCTCTGAACCAGACAGTTGATAGGTAAGAGAAAATTTTTTTTTAATTTTTTTGAGATTCCTATTGTTTGTTTTGAGGGAAAAGCTCAGTTTGTCTCTGACTTCCTAGAGCAGATGCCCACCAAGGATTTTGAAGCCTCACACAAACATCAATAATCCTGTATTATGGGCATGTATTATTATTACAAAAGGCACAGTAGTATTCAATGAGTTTTTTAAACCCATTTTGAAGGGCTTAAGCTTTCCCAGGTTGTCTCCTCCAGCCATATAAAACTACATATCTGCTAATATGAATGGGAGTTTTGTCTTTGGATCAAATGGAGCTAGAGTTTAACTTAGAAGGGTTTCTTTTTAGAATGCTTGTTCCTGATGCATGATATTAGGCAGATACCTAAATCTTCAAGCACTGGGCAGTAGGACAGTAAAAGACTTACAGAGTTAGATTGTTGGAAACTTTCACACAAATATTCCACATTCTCTCCAGCTTTCACTGTCCTGTGCTTTCCTCTGCAATAAYTGAAAAGATGTGAACAGGGTTTCTTTCATCCCTTCCCTTAGGAGAATATTCTGTGCCTGGCAGATCTGACTGTTAGGCATTCTTCCCTAATTTGGTGTTGTTGCCAGTTATATGTATGACATTRTATTCTCCACAAAAAGTCAGTTAAACCCACTCTTTTTAACAGCAGGGAAAAAAAATCTCTTTATTATATGATGAGGAAGCCAAAAAAGTTGTTCCCTTTCATTATGCTTGACAGAAATGCTTGTGTCCAAGGTTTTCTCCTCTGGAATGATCTCTAAGCCCAGGAAAATGTTGAGCTCAATTTGTGATTCCGATGAAGCCCTAATTAGTCACAAGATCATGTTGCAGCCCAGAATGCTATTAATCACTAGGTGCTGAGCAAAGAGATTTTGTGCATGTATCTGTGTTTTTGGGGACCTCATCTCCAGGGGCTGGGAAGYAAACCACACAAAACAAAGCTTTGGGGGTTTCCTGCAATGGACTGTGATGAGAATCTGCAGAATTTAGACATAAATTTGTTGAGAGCTTTGAAGCAATCTCATATCTGATTTGTTTCAGAAGTCTGCACAGGAGAAAAATAAAGGTGAAGCTGGTTTCTGTGTCCCTTGGAGGGAGAGGGTGGGTTGGGRTGGGAAAGCATAGCTGGAAACAAGGATTCTTCTTCTACTTTCCCTGAGCAGCAGAAGAAATCCTTGGGTGACAGTGACCAAACCCTCTGTGCTCTGTCTCCCTGTGCTGTCAGTGGGAAGGAAGGAGAGGCTGGGGGAAGAAAAGGTGTTTTAAGGGCTTATTTTACTTCTCATTATCCTCCTCTGATTTTGTTAGTAAAAAACTCACTCTATACCTCTAAGTTGAGCCTGTTTTGCCTTTGGAGTGTTTTCTTCTGGTGCTTCTTTCAACTCATGAACCTTTTATTTAAATTTTTTCTCTCCTCTGCTCAGCTATAGCAGGAGAAGGTGAGTGAGCAACTTTGTTGAGTGCCTGGTGTTTGGCCAGTGTCAAACCACAAAACYTGCTAATGAAAGACAGCTGGTAGATTGTTTGATCAGCTTAGGATGAGCTCACTTGTAATTAAAACCAGGTAAACTAGATGGTATACAGATACTCTATATGGACTGCTTTCAAGGTCTGCTTCAAGACACCAAGGAGCTGCCTGTCTCATGGCAAAACAGTTGAGGTATTGTTGGTGTCCTGAAATGCCTTATGTGCAGCAGATTTGCCCAGGTCTCCTCCAGGCACCAAAYGTAAGTTTCCATCAGTACTCAGTCAGAAAACTCAGCTTTCTGCCTCTGCTGTGGAGAAGCTGCACTCCCCAATKTTGGGCATCAGTTGACATTTTGAATTAACTCTAACAGTTCTAGAAAAAGAGGGGTTAGGCTTGTCTTTCTCTTCCTAGATGCACTGGTAAGGGAGAGCTTTATAAGAAAGTTTTCCTCATGCTAATGTGGGTTTAGAAGATGCAAGGAGTCATCCAGGAAATTTATATTTATTACTGGTTGCATTATTTATTTCTATCTAATGGTATGCTGTCGAGCAGAAAGAAATGGATAAATCCAAGATGACTACAGGCTGGGAACTCTAGTTCTACATTTTCTTAATCAAAATAAGTTTGCAAAAATTTCATGCTTGGCCATGTGGCAAGTCATGATCCTCATTGCAATGTTTTTCTTTGTTTCTCTTTTAGTCCTTTCTCCTCAGAATACCGGTGCTGAACTCCATGGAGCACTCCCTGACTGTCAGCTGGGATCCAGTGACTGATGTGAATAATTACCTCCTGATTATCCAGCTGGGTRTGAAATGTTGGTGGAACAAATCTATGTGCCCAAAGAGCAGCTCASCTATGAGATTGTGAGATTCCACCCTGGCACCATGTACATTGTCACACTTCCATCACATGTGAAGGGGATTGCAGTGAGCCCAAGCATCTAGGAGCAAGTACAGGTAGGAGCAGGTAGAACCTCCAACCTCCAGATTGTCATTTTAAGGCTATTCTTCTGCCATGTGTAAACTCTTGGTTTTTTGGGACATGTTTGACTTGTGTTTTCAAGCTGTTCTTGACAGACATGGAGGCTGCAAAGCTCCTTAAAAAGGGAAAATAATAACCCCAGTGCTCCTATTCWTATGTAAACCCCTGGAATTTAGGCGATACAAATAAGCAAATACCAGCTACTTCAGGAGCTGCCACCAAGCTCTGATTCATCAGCTAAAATAGCAAAACCTGAGGGAGTCTGAGACAGGTCTGCAGGGAAGGCAGAAAGGGAGGAGCAGCAAATGGCTGGCAGTGCAGGCAGAGAAAGGGTAGGTACTGTCCTTGGAGCTGGGCAGAAGGCTGATGGCAAAATGATTTTTGCTTTTATATATTCTTCATTTATTTGTAGCTCTGTAGACTGTTGCTGTGTAGCTRTATAGTTCTTGGCTATCTCCAGCATTTTTCCTACTCCAATAGCCAGAAAGACAAAACACATTCCAAAGGCCTCACTCCTAATTTTGCTTCCTCTGGGAGCCAAGGATGAGCTATGCTCTCAAGACACTTTGCTATAAACAGCTGGAAGAAGAGGGGCTCCAGAAGAGCTTGAACAAGGGGGAGATATGCCTTATCACCTGTGTTTCTAATTGGTGATTCTTGTAATTATGCTAATTTGTTAAACTTAAAAAACTGTTTCTCCCTATGTGAGGTGGGCATTTGTTCATTATTTGCCCCTGGAGGCCTCCAATTGAAGACCAGCTTTTATATTACCTCGTATATTAACATTGTCTCAAAATGTGTTGTTTTATTTCTAGATCTTTAAGGCATCTAGGTAACCTCAAGCTGTTACCTATGGAAGGTGAGACAGGTAGCCTGCAAGCTCTGCCTGCACAAAGTGGAGAGCTTCATCTAAATGGTAGAACATTCCGTCTTTCTCCTGGTTTCCTTTCTGCAAATGCTATTGGGGGAAACCTGAGTGTTTTTGCTGGCCAAAGCAGTAAAGCAAAAATAAAGGAAATGTGTACRTGGAATGATTTGAGTTTGAAGGGACTTTAAAYATCATCTAACACAAACCCCTGCCCTGGTTGCTCCAAGCCCCATCCAGCCTGGCCTTGGACACTTCCAGGGATCCAGGGGCAGCCACAGCTTCTCTGGGCAACCCATTCCAGTGCTTCACCACACTCCCAGGGAAGAATTTCTTCCTAACATGCCATGACAGGTGTTTTAGGGGTTTAATTCAGCTGGAGATAGCTAATCCTGCACTTTGAAATGCTGTCTCAGGAGTAGATAGCCCAACCAGTGTGACAGCCAACCAAGTGACAGAAGATACCACCACTGTCTCATGGAATAACATGGAGGCTCCCTTAGATAAGTATGGGAATAAACCACGTGGACTCTATTTTCTTCTTGGTGGAAAAAGCCCATTTTTTATTCCCATAACTCCTTTTTATACAGTTTTACAGACCTCATGTGTGACTCCAGTTGGTCAGTAGCTTTCTCGCCAATTAATTTATTGGTTAGTAACAAGTTGTTATCCTGTATTGATTGGTCACTCAAAATCATGGTGTCTATGTGCAGGGACAGTTGTTTGTGAGAGATAATTTTCATTTTTCTATCTAACAGTGTAAAAACAGTTTATACAGGTGCTGGTTGTTTTTACCCAGGAATAGTTTGCTATGCTAACGAACTGCTCCCACCAGGAATGCTTTCACATGGGAACTTGCAAAGTGCTAGCTMGACAAGGGCAGCCACTGATTCCAGGAGAGCAGRCTTGATTTTAAGAGGCCTTTTAAAATAATTTTTCCACTTTACTGCAACAGACAGGTACATGGGGAGATACACCTCAGCTGGTGGAGATCCCAAGGAAATAGAGGTGGGCAGTGAAAATKACATGATCGCCCTCTGGATCTGAAGCCAGACATGGAATGTCACTGACATCTGGGCAGAGGAGCAAGAAGGCAAGCACCAGAGCTGTGACAGGTGAGCTGTAGCAGCACTGGGGGGAGCTGAGTTTGGAGTTCAAACTCCATCATCAGTTGTACTTGTTTTGGTAAAGCTTCTCCTGCTTTGCACACATTTTTAGGGAGGTAAAAAATCCATGTAATTCTTACTRGTGTGGCTGAACAGGTCTCCAGCTCGGCTTAAGACTGAGTCCTGTTGTGGACAGGCTCTATGGCAAGAGACCAGTTACTATTAGTACAGAAAACAGTCAGCCACAGCCAAAACTCAAACCTCATGACCACCTGCAATATGTAATTCATGCCTTGCCCTTAACGTGCTATAAACCATATCCAAGCATTTCTTTGGGTGACTGTTGTASCATTTCTCAACAGGACAGGGCGCTCGTACACATTTCAGACAGATAATCATGGCAGAGTGTTTSTTAAAAAGGAAAAACATGTTTATTTGGATAATAACATTAATTAGGAAACATGTGGGAAATCAAATCTCCCAAACAATTTATTTGCTTGCTGTCCTTTGGTAACAGGGAGTCTCTATTGGAAGGATTCTTGCAGCTGAGTCTGCAGCYAGATTGGGAAACTTCTTGAACCACTGTCTTAATGAAATTTTACAGTTCAGCAATCCATGTGTGACTGTGAGTACAGAAGCAGTTTCTACTGACTATTGACAAATAGTCTTATRTATATGCATTTCTTCACAAAAATGACCTGGAGGAATATTTGGGATGCTCAATTCAGGATGTTAGCCAACACATTTAAGCGTATAAATTAGACTAGACATAATAGGAGATGCCTTGGGGGAATTTGTAGGACTGTCTGAAGCTCTCACGTGAGGAGATCAGTCAAACAGGGATGGAGCTCAGTCATTCCCCTACTTTTATGCTGGTTCATTGTCTCAAGCCAGCCCATGTTCTCACTGGTGCAGATGTGTGGGCAGCTCCTGCAGCACACAGGGAGTTCAGTAGTGAARAGCAGAGCAGCACAGTCTGTACTCRGCTGCAGTGCAATTAGACCTAAAGAACAAACTTGATTTTCATATCACACAAGAAAATGATTTGCTTGTTTTTTCTTGCCACAGGTGAGCATCTCATACTGCTAACGAGCTGAGCTGTGATTTATTCACATTCCCAGTTCCCAGCATGTGCTGCTCTAGRGTGGTACAAGCCTCAGCATCTTTCATTAAAATGAAAAGTAATGTATTTTCATCTCACAAAAGAGCTGAGATTAGTACATGCAGGTGGTACATCACGTTAGTACATCACAASTTTTACCATAGCTAATGTGTGGTAAATCACAGTGCAGCTAAGCTGGTGTGTGGTAAATTACACTGTGGCTGTTTTGCATTTGTGCCCTGGAATTTAGAGGCTCCAGAAGGATAAGAAATGCTGTTCCAATAATTTGAGAGGCATCTGCAAGACCTTCACTGCCCACGCTGCTAAGATGTATTTAGTAGTTCAGTGAATTRAAAAATCCTAATAAGCCAAACAAAAACGTTGTTCCCTATAAAGGTCATGGGTTGTATGGCTGCCCTCAAAGGGCCACATTATTGCAGGCTGTTGTGATATAAAATTAGGACTCCTTAAATCTAGTGATTTGTTTCCATCTGAGAATTGGGCAGGGAAAAGATTGTAACAGTGGGAGGGATTTCAAAGTGACAGAGGAGTTGCRTTTCACAGATTCTGAGCAGGTGATTTGGGGTTTTTTTTTTTGGTTAATTCCCAAAACAACTCAGGCAAGATGTTGTGATCTTGAGAAAGCAGAAGCCAGTAACACCATATTCTGCCTGAGCTCTGTTTCTGCCTGGGCAGTGGCTGTGCTTTTGTTGCTCCCAAAGAAAGAGCCCTGCTCTCCTAGCTGTGAGCGGGAGACCTAAACCCCAGCTGAAATAGCTCAGAATTGGGCATTCCCCCACTTGCTAGTTCAGGCCCACCCTTGGCAAGAAATAAAGGATGAGAGGTGGAAGAAATGAGCGGGGGCTATGAAGGGAAGGAGTAAGAGTAGCCCTGTTGGGACACCCRTGTTTTTCACTGAGCTGTTCACAGAAACCAGCAGCCCATCTCACCCAGTGCAGGGCAGGGGGATGACTGACCCAGCCAGAGCTCAGCCACCTTGGCTCTGATGTGCAGATATGGTTGCCAGGATGACAGGGCATGGAAGCAGTTATCACACCTATTTTATCTTCCTTGCATTGTATCCAGCACTACAAAATGATTTGGCTCCACAAATTTCCAATGGTGACTCACTTAAGCAGCTGTTATTTCCACTGCATGGTCAAAATACAGTTTACAGCTAAAGATAAAACTTCTGTTAGATTTACCAGTTTGGGCTGGAGAGAAAAAACAAGCAAGGTCTTTTAGGTCTTTAGCCATTGAATCATTTCCCAAATTTCCTTTGTTTTTCCAAATGTATTTGATAGTCTAATAAAACAGTGGTGGCCCCCTGCACCCACGGGAGCGGCCAGCTGGCCTTTAAGGGCAGTGCTGTGAGACTGCAGCCGCTGAGGCTGCCCTTCCCATCCCTTGCTTCTTAGGGTGGATTTGGTACCTCTTAGCTCCCTCTCCTGTCCAGATGTAGACACATATCTAGGGAACTTCTCTGAGGAGGTTTCTGGGTTGTTTCACTCAAAGCAGTTGTTTAGAGCTCTCCCAAATGAAGCACAAGTTCATTAGATTATGGAATACCCTTAATTCATGAGCCTGGTGTAAGGTGGTCTTCAGTTGTAATGAATTTACAGCATTTTAAACAGCGTGGGCTGGGCACTGCAGTGCTACTGTCCCTGCTCTTAGATTTGGTGTTTTGATTTCTTCCTCTCTGCCTTTTTATCTGCTTTAAGCAGTAACACCGTGCATGAGGAGTGCAGCATTTCCTGGGAGGAGCCAGCCTGCTTGACTTTCTCGTTTATCTAAGACAGACGAAGCATGGCCRCCTGTTTTTCTGTGGCCTTTTTGTGACTGCATTATTTCACTGATGCATTATATTTTTTGTTATGATTATCCTCATAGCATTCTTCAGGGCCAGGCTTTTTTGGCCTGGTTTATACAGAAAAGACAGACAACAACGTGCCCATAGTCCTCCRGGGAGGTTTGTGGAAGAGCAGGCAATTGAGATAAATTATTCTTTTCTAGTTTGAYATCAACTCAGCTGTACTTCAGGGCTGGAGCACTCTTCCCTGGAGGTCAGCACTGCCCACCAAGGACCTCCTCTGTACAACTTGGAAAGCCACTAACACCTTGCTCATCAAATTGTTCCCTTAAGATGTTCCTAAAATATATAGACTATAGCAAGCACAGGATGAAGATTAGGGAGAAGCTGCTTCCAGGGTTGCTACTTTCAACACTTTTAAAAATTGCATTTATCTTGAGGGAAGCACTGCAGCCCTTTTGTTGGCACCTCATAAGACACTTTTTGATAACTGCTGTTGACTGGAAAACTCTTTGATGCCAGCAAAGGAGCTGGTATCCCATATCCAGCACAGACTGAACTGTAAAGCTGGGTTTCTTTGTATCCCTGTATTTACTAAAGAAAACTGAACCATGACAGCAACAAAGCCTGTGAAGTCATTCTTGATCTGCAGCAGGGGAACAAGGGTAGAGGCTCTGAGCAGGCCGCATGAGAGCTGTGCTCCAGGACTGGGGCAGAGCCTAAACCTGTCCTATGTGTGAGTGCTGCTCAGAGCTGAGCCTGATGGACACTCCTGGGCAGACATGTGAGGAGCTCCTGGGCACTGCACAGCTGAGCCAATTGCTGGGCTCACACAACATCCCAAACCACATCTGTAGAAGGTTTGCAGTGTTTGGCCTAGGCTTCTGCTGCTTGCCAGCTGTGAAGGCCACTGGTGGACTTTCAGGCAGCTGCAGTTCAGCCCAAAACCTGCACTGCAGTTTGTGTCTTTCATTTCTGYAGTGGTGTAGCAGGACTTCCCCTCTGCCACAGAAGAGCTTATCTGTTCCATCAGCCTGTGCAACAGCCCAGGGCATCTCCTCCTCTTGCAAGAATCTGCTGATTGGTGAGATAACCCACRATATCTGTCCTGCAGTGAGTTATCTCTGGTGCCAGGGAGGTGGCATTCCCAGCTGACCACAAACATCTTGCCTTGAGAGCAGATTGAAGGGAGATAAGCCTTGAATTTCTGACTGACAGACACTTCACTTTACAAACTATAAAACCTACACAAAACTTTCACAAAGGAGAAGTCTTTTGCACATTCCTTGGGAATGTATGGGGACCTCTCCTCAAGGTTTGGGATGCTGGCCCTGAGTTAATCTTCAGGAAGTCGAGTTCCATCTCTTGCAGTCCGTGGGGACCATATCCTTATGCCAGCTCCCTGGCAGTGGGGAAGGCCAACAGCTATGGGGGCACAGCAGGGGCTGTGCTTTCTGTGCTTCTCTCCAGTACCCTTGTCCATAGCAGCTTCCCGTGGTGAAGTGCCTCCTCCTACTTTGCTCATGGACAGTTTTTCCTGCTCTGGTCACACAGGTTTTCCTCTGCCTGTATCACAGACTGCAGAATAGAAGTGCCTCCAGTGACATGTGCACCATTTACCTGGCCAGGGATGGCAGCAGGCTGCTGCAGATGTACTGAGCTCTGACATGAGCACTGTCAGAGGCAGGGGGATGCTGAGTGGGGCTCTGCTCCTCTTCCTGCTTTTTGATCAATGTAACAACATGGACATGATACAAATGTTAGTTGAGGCTCCTTTCTCTCTRCTGCACTCCTGTGTTTCAGCTCCTTCCTGAATGCAGTAGCGTGTCTCAGGGAGGGTAGTGGCTGCTGGTGTACCCAGCAATTAATGCAGTTCAGCTGATGCCTGTTGGTGTTGTCATTGCTAGTGCTGTGAGCATGCACCTCAGCTCTGCCACACAGGAGCTGCTGGGTGACCAAAAGGAATCTGAAGGCAGAGGCATGGATGCCTTGAGGTGGGGAGTGTGTGTGAATGTGGAGCAGTGAGGTCTGAGGTTCTCTGATAGCAATCTCCCTAAACAACCAGAGAAAAATATGAGCTTTTTCACCTTTCAGTGATAAGYGATTTTTCCCACTGAAATAAATTGTTGTGTGTTACTGTCAAGCCCCTYTGATCTTGGTGAAGCTTAGAAACCCAAATGCAATGTGGATCTTGTCTAAGATTGTTTTGTCTAAGTGTTCAGATCACGCTCAGATTTGTGGGAAGTAAACTGTAAAATTTGTAAAATTAAGTATTTGCCCCRGTGCTTATGTGCAGACAGAAAATGCAGTGTGTGAATTAGAGAATCCAGCATTAAATAGGGCAAAGTTTTGGAGCAAGAGTCTTTAAATGTTCTGGGAAAAATAATGTTGCAGTACAGCCAGTCTTGTGCYGGTTAAGGTTGTTTGTTTCTTCTGATATTTCTGTCTCTTACCAGAAACTGAGATAAGACAGCATAAACTTGGCAAATTGTCACAAAGCCTCAAGCAGAGAAGGAGGAGGCAGGAAATAGCTGATTTTACCAAAATGGTCATGGGGTGAGAGTCTAAGACTGCAAAGGTGAACAGGCTTCCTACTTTAAAGAGTAATTGTCTTTTATTTCTWGGTCTTGACAAGCTGCACAACCTAACAAGCAGCAGCTCCATCTGCTATGAGCACCATGTGGGTTTGTGGGCAGCCAGAGAATCTGTCTGTGCTGTCTGTGAGTTCCTCCAGGCTGCCTCAAGCAGGGACAGATCCAGGCTGTCAGTGGGGAGTTACACAATGCTGGTGAGGAGGGCCTGGTACTGGTGCTGTCTCTGCACAGGGAAGCAAATGCTGGCACCTGGGTATTTGTCTTGCCAGTATAGTGGGAGCTCCTTAGGTAGGGGTGGATCAGATGTGGTTCTCTTTGAGGAGAAAAGCTTCCTAGGGAGRCTGAGGGAACTGTGCCCATGGGCCTGTCTTATGCTGAAGATGGGGAGGAGTTGCTTATTCATGGGGAAGAGAGGGCTCTGTGACCCAGGGAAATGCCTCAAAAGGCAAGCTGGGAAGTTTCTATGAAGAAACTGATGGGACAGCAACTTCTGGGGCTTCTCAGCTGAGAGGGAATAAAAGTGTCTTTTATTTAGGTGSGAGTTTGCTCAACAGCAGTGCTGGCTTCTGCCTCTGGTAAATCCTTACTATTGCTGTTGTGTCCACAGTGTTCCATTTATGCTTTAATACCCTCTTGCCATGAAGTTTATATCTTTAGCTGGGAGGATCCACCCCTGTAATAGCAGTGCTTTAGAGATTTGTGTGCACACCTATCCTGTGCTGTGGCTTTTCCCCTGCCTGGCCTGCTGTGTCYCTCCTGAAGGGTGGATAAACCCTCAGGCTGAGCAGCTGTAGTAACTTCATTATGTGTGTCTTTGATCCCTTCTTTTAGGGGATGCAGGGACCCACCACAATGGCTGGAAGTTCACAGCATGGAAGGGGACAATGATGTGGCTCTCAGCAGCTGTGCCCTGTCACACTACAGTGCTGGTAGTACAAGAATTCCACCTGGCCAAGCTCAATGGGAAGCACGGGAGAGCAATCATTGTGAGGTGAGCAGCAGAGCTGATTATSCCTCCATAGCTTGCAGAAAACACACAGAGCTGTGTTCCCTTCCTGTCTTTCCTTGGAGCAGGAGGGATTGYCCTCCAACTCATTTCATTAGAAAGCAAAATGATCCATAACAAAACTTAACAGCTCTCACTCTCTCCTCCCTGGATCCAGAGGACCTGAGCTCATGGCTCCCTGCTTCTTGTGGACAGAGATACTTGAGGTGGAGCTGTCTTGGTCTCTGAGGAGAACACCTAAAGGAACCCTCACTAGGAACCACACTGGGATGCTTGCTCTCTGTCTGATGTAGCCTTTCCCTTGGTTTTTAGTGCACACCTTGGGGTACATCTCACTGTACAGGCTTAATTTGGGATTGAAGGTGGCTCAGTCCTGTTGTGTTCCAAGCTAGACARAGGTTTGATCTATATTAAAAGTGGCTGAAAGACTGATTATAATTAAAGTCTCTGTTTATTGGAGGGTTAAATGGTATTTGAGGTAGTGGTAGACTCCTAGCACCTGGTCTGGGCACTTTAGTAAGAGAAATTCCTTGGTCTTTTCCCAGGGTGTGAACTGGGAGTCATGGAAAGGACATGAATTCTCCATCTCTTTTATCTGTCCTCAGTCTTCCAGTAATGAGCCAGTCCTGGAGAGGAGGAAGAAGTCTTTATCYGAGAAGAGGAAAAAGATCAGGGCTTAAATAGAACTCTCTGAAGAACAATAGCCAAAGATAATGATTCMGTGTTTCTTAACAAAGTTGGATTCAGACAGCTTTCTCCAATGCAAAGGAGACAAAGCTGACCAATGTGCACCCAGGGACATCTGGATCTGCAGGCCAACCTGCTAGCAGCCTTTGGAGCTCCTGGTGGGTGATGTTCCAGATTCTAGGAGGGGGCTTRTGGGGGATCCTGCTTGTAGATACTCTGGTTGGCTAAGCATGACAAGAAGCTGCTTGATCCAGTACATGAAACTTCTATGGACTTYATGTAAAACACGCCTTAACACATGTTGTTCTTTCTGAAGCCTGGGCTGCAAACTCCTCTTAATTCTGTTCTTCTCTGGTGCCATCCGCTTCAGACTTCCAAAACCAAATTTGAACCTACTAACAAATAATAGCCCCCTAATTTACATCAGAGTGAACTTTTCTGAGACTATCACCTCTCCCTGCTTTGGTCTGCAGTTCTCCTCATTATTTGGGCACATTCCCTGTTCTTCCTGCAGAACTGGGCTGTGGGAAATGCTGCCAGTCTGCTGGCAAGGCTCAGTAACCCATGTGTGTTCTGTAGACTGGGTTCCTCAGCCTCCAGTATCACATCTCTGCAGGTTAAAATCTTGCTATTTTACTTGTGTCATTTTTCCCAGCCCAGAGAAAATATGAAGGAGATGTGCAGTAGATAGATGTTCACTCTCCAGGGTGAGGCCCAGAACAGGGTGAATGTGAGGTCCACTCTCCTCCAGGCTCTGCTCACCWCCCCAGACCTACCTATCTGCACTGCTTGCTTACAGACAATTAACCAAATTCCCTGTGTGACTGTTCCATCTGCTGCCTTSTGCTTTTTCATCAGCACTGTGGCAGGTAGTGATGCTGAAATGATAACACTTGTCATCCACCTCTAAAATGAGCATCCCTTGGAGTTAAACTAATCCTGTCTGCCCCAGTGCATGGTTTCACATTTGACTGCCTTTTTAATTTTTTTTTAAATTTTACTCACAGCCATAAAAGGTGACAGGGTTGGTTTTTTGGGTTTTTTTTTTGTTGTTGTTGTTTGTGGGGGTTTTTTTGTTGTTGTTTGGTTGGTTAGTTTTTTTGGTTTTTTTTCTGAGAAGATATTAAAATTCTGGACAGCCAGCTCCAGCCAGAGAAGAAGTATGAGCTAACCAAATGCTGCTTGCTCAAAGGCTTCCTTGTCTGGGCACTCTGGGACATGGTTGTCCCATGTCTTAATAGCCTTTTCTATTGCAGTGCCAAGCTGAGCAATACTTTTTAAAGAATCCTTTCTCCCTACTTTGGAGAAAGTAAAAAAATTGCAAATAAAGGAGGTCTTAAATATTTCTGTCTTCCTTGCTTTGGGTGGTAGAATTGTTTTTCTTCCTATTTAAGCATTTTGCATGAAATGGAAACATTACCCAAGTCTGGAGTGGGACTGTGCAGATTAGGTCTGATTGTGCTCTCTTTGTGACTTGCTTTGTGAAGTGCTTAACTGACCTGTGCTTGCTGGGACCTGGCTGAGGAGAGCCAGCCAGAGAGCTGTCTCTCAAAGGTGAGGACTGAATTTGCACAGTACTTTCAGGCTGTGCCTCTTGGGTGGGCAGGTGAGCAGAGACTCATCTGAGTGTGTTAGGCTATCCAGGCCCTGGTTTGGGGGAAGGAGGAGACTAATGYTGAGAGGAGTAGAAAGGAAAATTGCACTTGAAGTGTTTTGCAGGCTCTGTGCTAAGAGCATGAGAGAAGGACATGGGAAAGCATTGAGGGCTCTTTACTGTGAAGTGTTTTCTCCCTGTTGCCCACTTGTCTGTCAGCAAGGACAGATTTCAGTTTGTTATTCAGTTAAAGGACTCAGTGAAATCATCAGGGTGGTGGCTGAGAGGGAGAGGAGGACTAATCTCACAGCCACTCTAAAAGTAAGTGTATGCTCTAAAAAACAGCAGGCATGATTGCTACCTGTGACTTTTTCCTGTACAGCAGCAAAACATAATCCCATCCTAAAGCTGAATCCCCCCTGGGAGYAGGCAATATTCTCTTCGTGGTATAAGCTTTGTTTTTGAGCTAAAGGCACATGAGGGACCTTATTTGCAGTTTCTGAGGGTCTGTCTGGCACTCCTAATGTTCCTCTCTCACCAGGAAGGGCAAAGTGAGAGCTGCTGGAAAAGCACTGCARAAAGTCAGTATTCCTGAACAGCCACAGGATGGCATTGTCCCTTCATGCAGGAGAGACTTCCCAGTATCCAGCTGGCCTCTGTGAAAGGACCTTTTTGGGGTTAACTAGASCCTGTGCTACAGCCCAGGAGGCTGGGACTGCTCAGATAATGCAGTTTGTTTGCCTTGAGGGACTGRCTATTCTGGTTTTTAGGCTCAGGATGGTTGGGGTAGTGCCATARAAAATGTCATATCCCTTTACTTCCCTTGTTTTGCTGTGATATCTGTCCCTGAAACAGTGATGTTGGAGGGCCAACACATTCTTAAAACCTCTGCCTCTCTCTGAGATCGCCTAAAAGTTTATATACTGGCAGAATTTGAATCCCAGAAGGATCCTCACTGCTTTGGCATTGCCGTGTAGCTGGGTCCTACCAGCCAGCACCCACCTGTTGTGATATATCTGCTCTTTCTGGGACCCCAGAGATGCTGCTGTATTCCCCCAGGAAGAGGAGGGAGAGGATGCCTCTTCCCACAGATACTGTGTTTCTGTGTTGTTGTGATTCGGAGAGAAGCCTGAAGTGTCTTCCTGCACTGGACACTTCCTCGAAAAGCAGTGCAGTTACTTTTGGTCGCTGCTCTATGCTTTGTTGGCTGAATAAATAGTGGAATGGTCAGTGAGGATCCAATTCTCCCACCACAGAGGGATTTAATGGGCATTTTTGCTTCCCTTCAATTTTTAGACTGCTCCAGGATGCTAAACTTCATCTCAGCCACTTCATATCCCTAACCTAGGACCCTGGAACTATCCTTTCCCCTTCCAGCCCAGGCTACCCAAGAACACCTTGCCCTAAATCCAGTGTCTAACATCTGGAGAGAAGCAAGAAGCTCCTTTCTTCTCCAGGACGTGTGCCTCTGCCATTTCTAGCTGCTCATTTGTGCTCCTGCAATCCTCTTTCGCCAGCCTCTTCCGGAGCCTCAGCTTTGTGGGCAAGGGCCAGCTTGGTGCCTCATCTGGCTGAGAAGCAGGTTTTTATTTTTTATTTTATTTTTATCATGGAGGCAGAGCTCCGTGGTGTAGGATTTGGAAAGGCTCTGCCCAGCAGGCTGCAGACACCTTGAAATACTTGTCTGATCAAAACCAACTGGGGTTAACTAGCACTGTGCTGCTGATCCTCTGTAAGAAAAAAACCTGCAGCCCACCTCCCACAGCACAAACCTTTTGTTCTTCCCACTACTTCTTGCCCTTGGGTAGAGCAGCTTGGCTGTGCTCATTAACAAAGCAAGGCCATTAACTTGATTAAGTTAAGCTGTTTCTTTAAAAAAAAAATCTCTAAGCTGCACAGCTGGCTGCAGAGAGTGCACAGCCTCTGCTGCTGAGCTTTCCCTGTGTYTTATCTACAGCCAGGACACAGGTACAAGAAAGATTTCCCCAGGAAAATAAACACATGACCAAGAGATCGAAATACAGTGTTTGCTTGCAGTTTTAGAGTCATTTATTTTTGGTTTAAAAAAAAATTGCAGAAGATTTGTTATGTTGTTGTTCCCTGTTGCATGGACTTGTTCAGGAAAATGGAAGGTTGATACTGAAATGCAGCTGTGGGAGGCAGGGCTGGGGTGTCTGGAGAGCAGGGACCGTGCAGTGGAGTTTCTGTACTGTGCATCTCTGCCCCCTTGGTCATGTGGGTGCTACAGGGTTCCAGCTGCCCAGCTGGTGGATAACAGTTTCCAGTGCACCTCAGGCTTTTCGGCTCTTTTGCTTTTTCCTCCAGAAGGAGCCAATTCAGTGCATGGTTTGGCCCAAACAGCAGACACCAAGGAAGCCAGCCCCATGCTTTAGGGAGTGTGGAGGCTCAGACCATCCACTGGTTGGATGGGTCAGGGCAGGGTTGTATCCTGGTCCCTCCCTGCCCAGCCCAGGGGTGGTTTGAATGATGATTTTGGGGAGCCCTTGAAATTCAGACCTTGCTCTGAACTCCCCAAAGCTTGGATCTGGAGATATGTATGATCTAAAGCTCACATTTTCCTGGCAGTTCTCTGGTTCTTGTAGGAATTGGTTGCCCCCACCTGAAGAGTTACTTGCTGTGATTTCTGGAGAAAAGCCTTCCTGCAGGAAGCCCTGCAAAGCCTCCACACCAGGTAGGCTGTACTCTGACAGTGCTCACTGCCTCCGGGCCCCTGCTTGTTTGGCTGAGCCTCTGGCCTCCCACTGTGTTTCCCTTTACTCTGATTTCATTTTTTTTTGATTCCTCCAGGCAGCACCACCCTGCCTCCAGGGCTGCTCCTGCCTCTGGATCACAGCACCTGCATGGGCTCCTCTGGCCACCTGGTGAGTGTGGAGGCAGGAGGGCTGAGAAAAGCACTTGGATGGGGAAAGGAGGGAAGGAAGAAGGAATAATACAAATGCAGTGCTAGTTCTCCAGGATCTTGGCTAGACTGGGAGCTTGGGACAAAGATCAGAGCTATTTCTCCATTTCCTAGCATGACATGTGGCAAATCCTAATTTTTATACCATTATATGTTGCTTCCTGTTTTGGAGCAGAAGAGAGTYACTAATTTCAATGGTGACAAAGCAAACTGGAAAATAAGGCACATATGGGGTCCATTTAAAGGGCTGTGTGAGGAGGAGCCCAGCCTCATGGCTGTTCCCAGCACAAACCCTGTGACACACAGCCAAACCCTGTGACATAATGTGACCATCACAGCCCTGCCTGCATTGTACAAAACAGGCTATGCTGGGACTGGGTGGCACAAACAGCCGCTTCCAGCTGGTGGCTTTATCCTCCAAGTGAGGGGAAGGTGGCATCACCCTTGCCTGGGCTGGAAGCAGCTGTGCCCAGCAGCTCTGTCCAGGCTTGCCCACGTGGGTCTGGCTGCTTGTTCCCCAGATGCCTGGCTCTGGCTGGCAGCTCTGGGCTGCTCCAGCAGCTCTTAAGCTGGAACAAAATGGAAGGAAGACATCCAGTGTACAGACAGGRCAAATCCCAGATGTGATGAGGCTTCTCATCACACACATGCATCCCTCAATGGAAAAAGAGATGGGGAGACAGCCTGGTGGGGCAGAGTGGGGAGAGCACAGGAGACTCCCAGCTCAAGGGACATAGGATGGGAACACAAGCCAGGGTGGGACAGGTGGGAAGCAGAGCAGGGATGAGAGCTGTGTGTGGTCCTGTTAGCTGCTGTGCCCAGCTGAACCATCCTTCCAGAACATGAGSACAGAGAGAGGTGCATAGTCTGCCTGTATAATGTATCCCTGTGTAAGGGATGACTGCACATGGAATTTACTTTGCTTCTACAGCACATTCAAAATCCCAGAGCTGGTCAGCCTGACAGCCATCCAGAAACGTTCAGTGCAGCACACAGAGCTGGCATCAGCTGGGGCAGCAACTGCTCATGGGTATCTGACACATGGCACAAGGGCTGCRGGGAGAGGTGATGGCTGAGTGTGCCAGGAAACCATGTCTGCTGCTTCAATACTGCTTCCATGTCCCTAGCCCTGCTCCAGAGGGGCCTTTGGTCCTGCTCTTCTTTAGTAGTCATTCAATAAATAACTCTAATGCCCGTAGCAAAGCTTTTACACAGCCTCAGGTTGTGTTTCTGCTCTTGCAGTAGCACGGTGAGCTCTGTAATGGCAAGTTTGTATAAAACAGTCTTTCAAGGGAGGTGTTTTCTTAAGTGCTGGTGCAAAAGGTCTGGTCTGGCAGCCTCCTCTATCCTGCCTGCCTCTAGCCTAGGTGGCAAGGCATCCTTCTACTGTGCTGCCTTAGAATGGTGTCTGAGGTCTCTAAGGTTGTGCTGAGGGCATCTASCTTCAGGTGCTCACAAGAGACTTTGGTTTGGTGGCCTGGCAGATGGCACATCTTTGGGCTGTGGGGTAACTCAGCTTTGTGCCTATAAAGCAAGCTGGGTTTGGACGGAGCCTGGACAGTGAAGCTGTGCCACCTCCATGGCAGGGCAAGCAAAGGAAGTGTGGCTGTGCCTGCTTCACTCACAGCAGTCCGTTGTGCAGGGGGAGCGTGCAGGTGCCTTGGTCTGTGGGTGAATGTTGTCCTGTGCACCCCTGTGTGTGTGCTGGCAGCYGAGTGCAGAGGGAGAGCCTGGCACACTCTTCACTGTGTGCCAACCCCACGGGTGTGCACTGTGCTCATGGCAGGAGGGACATTGGTGGCAGATCACCCTTRTGTGCTCACCTGTCCTTTGCAGGGGTCTGTGCCCCGGGGCATGCTGTCATGGTGGGGGAGAAGAGGCTTGCACAGCCTGTGCCTTGTTTCCTGTTGGCCCTTCAGCATGCTGGGGTCAGCCTCTGTTGAAAGTCACCATAAAGTGGCAGCAGCTTTGGTATCTCCTCGCCCCTCCTGGTGCACAGGTGAAAGGAATGGTGGCATCTCAGAGGAGAGGATGTGAACACCCTCCTGTCTGCTAGATGGGCAAGGAGGGTCTCTTGTCCAGCAAGAGCAGCTTGGGCTGAGCTGAGATCCACAGGTCCTCTTCATCCTGCTTCTTCTTCTTCTTCTTTTTCTTCTTGTTCCTCTCAGCATGCAGCTGCCCATTGCTGCTGGGGCCACCTTTCCCTGTGCTTTCTCTCCTCCTTCTGCAGAAGCAGCAGTGGCAGCAGATGAAAATGAAGGCAAGGAGGACAACAAAGGGCAGACCCAAGAGCACGGCCAGGCAGACGGTGTTGAAGATGCCTTCCTCATGCTTGGTACGGATGAGCTCCAAGATGGAATTAAAGAAAGAGCTGATCTTCTGCTGCATGTCAGCTCCTGAGGAGGCTGCCGTGCTGCTCCCCCTGCTTGAAAGGCACCTTGAGATATGCTCAGCTCCTGTAAGCAACTAGTGGTCCACAAGAGTCCTTGGATGGTGCCTGCAAGAAATCACATGGATCAGGTGCCTGCTCCCTCAACAGTTTTCTCCATGGAGCTGCCAGAACAGCCTAAGCCTCAGCAGGGTAAGATGTCTCCTGCTTTGGGGGGGCCTGGAGCCATGGRGGATGGACTGTGCTGCCTGCTATGTCCCTTTGGGTGTCTTCATCTGAGAAACACAGCCTCCTGTCTCCTGGGGTTTGTTCTGGTGAGGAGGGCTTTGGGCATCCTTACTTACCTAGGAATTYAGCCAAGCACAAATCCTGCCCCTTTGAATTTATACATCAGCCCTGGCTGAGCAATCACAGCACAGAGCTCTTATTAGCCCTTTGGGAGGGCTTGTTCTGTAACAGATGAAATATTGTCTGCAGGAGAAACTTTTCTGTCTAGGAAAGGACTTGCCTGATGTACAGGCAAGTGACCATTGTGGAGACACAGTAGTGCCACAGGAGCCAGGACTGCACATGTCACAGGTCCCTCCTTATTCCCAATCCTGGGATAGGGTACCTTTGGCCAGGCTGTTCCTCARGGCCCATGGTCTGGGATGGGCAGCACAGAGGCAGGGTCTGTTCCYGCTGCCCTGGCACCCTGGGCACTGCCAGCAGGTTTGGGGTGGGGGCTGTGGCTGAACCCCCTGTATTTTGGGTGAGGACTGTGGTCAGTGAGACTCACAGTTGGTAGAGCCCAATGAGCAGCGCTGCACCCACAGCTCCAGGTACCCAGGGCTGGCCACAAAAGCAGCAGCAGGGGAGGATAAGGGTTGGCTGGGGTGGAGGAGTTGCTGCTGCTGTGCCTCACCTGGGAATTGCTCCAAGGGTTTGGGTAGGGCTGAGAAGCATTTTTGTGGCTTGACGTAAGGTTTTCCTCTTCCCTCAGGGAGGGAGAGGTGCTGCTGAGTGCCAGGGCTCTGAGGGAAGCCCTCCTGCAGGGGCTGCCTCTGCTCACATCTTTCTTCCCCTCCTGTGGCCAAGCATCTGAGTAGAGCAGGGGCCTTTGTGCAGCAAGTTTGCAGTTCTGGTTCAACACAGGGGTCACTAAATTAGAGCTTGTACAGATGATGACCTGGCAGGGGCAGTATCAGGCTCCAACACCCTATTTCACCCTTGCTCAGCATTCAGTGTCTTTGCCAGCCTTTGGGATTCAAACCCTGCAGCCTCTTGAGGGAATGCTTAAATCCCCACGTGCCCAGGAGGGGAAATGAGGCACAGTAAAAGGAAAACAAAAAAACTTGAGAGGTACAGCCTGAACACCAAAGATGTCCTACAGGGGTTGCTCCACCTGTCCCCTGTAACTCTTTATCTTTTCTTCTGGAAGCTCTCACAGACCTTGGGGACCTTGRGAGAGGGACAGGAAAGGGACCCAGGCTGGTTTTGGCTGAATCTTCCTTGTCTGCAGCACTGCCCTTCCTTGCTTTGCATCTCACTTAATCCTTGTTTGGCACCTGCTAAGGGATGCTCTCTTGTATGGAGAGTTTCAGGATTCTCCAGCTAGCACCACTGTGCTTCCTTTTGCCTCRCTGTGCCATTCCACCCCACTCCTAAAGGAAGAACCAAGCCACCAGCCTCACCCAAAAAAGCCACAGGTCCCACCCASCYCTAACCACAGCTCTTGTGATGCTGCTTGGGCAGGAACTCCTGGGCAGCCCCCTAAAAAGCAGCTCCCAAGAGAAAATCTGCCTTCCAAAATGCTGTCCTGGCACCTACAGAACTGTACTGGTTTCACTGGTGCCTCCTGGCTGCTGGCTTTCAGACCTGACTGTCAGGACCTCAGGAGCTGAATCCCTCAGCATAGATGCCAAGCTCTCAGTTTGGGATTCCACAAGTGCTCAGATTCTGTTAAAAATAAGGGATTTATCTGTGTCCCTCAGAAACAGACTGACCACTGTGGATTTATTGTTTTGATTTGCATGAGCACACAGCTGACCTAGCCCCAGTTAGCTGGTCGTTTCTCTTTTGAACATGAATTTGTCTGGGTGCCTTTCTAAAAAATTCTCATTTACTGAATGAATGCGGTGCTCTGGGAAGTGGTTTTGGCTTTGGCTGGAAGAAGTTGATTATGATTATTGTTATTACTACTATTATCATTATTACTGGATTTTGGTCCAGTCTGCTGCATCAAAACTGGCTGTTCCTCGCATTCCCTCACTCCACTATTCAACAGAGGACAGAAATATCATCAATATCCCCACCTGAGAAATCACAGGCTGCCACTCAGAGCCTCAAATCTCAGACAACCTCTGCCTAGCCCCTGCCTGGAGCCAACTGGGAGCATCCCAGATCTGCTTTTGCTCACAGGAAAGATAAGTGAGAGCCACTTCTTAGAGCCTCCTCCCTGTCCTGACCTTCATCTTCACCTAGGTGGTTTTTTTGGGGCAGCTGTAGTAAAGGTTACACTGCAACATAAATAAACAGAGCAGCTTTTCTTCARTGTAATCATCCATGTGATGCAGATTTGCTAATTATCCCTAAGTATCCTGACAGCTCCTTATCCAGGGAGGAATACAGGATGCCTATGATACACTGGACTCCAAAAAAGAAGTAAAAAACCCATACAATCTCCAAACAACAACTGCCTTAATTTCGAACAAAACAGGATGTACAGTTTTATTCCTGCACTGAACTGCTTTATATTTATTGCCTCTAAACTTCTGGGTAGGGAAGGAGGGCTGGAACTTCCTTTTAAACTTGTAATTAATTGTTTGCAGAGGAAAAAAGAAYGGGGAGATAAAAAAAAAGCAAAGCCCTTTGATATGTTTCCACTTTAAACTGGAGCTGATTGTCACTGGGGAGTGCCCAGCTGGGGACATGTGGCCACCCTGGGCAAGCTGAATGTGCATCCCTTGGAAGGGGAAGGTGGAGGTACCTGCCCCTGCCCTGACCAAGCAGCACCCAAATCCCAGGGCCATCTTCCAGCATGGCCATGCAGCTGGTTTTCAAATGCCTTTTCTTTCTGGTGTGTGCGTTGCTTTTTGTTTTGTAGATGAAGGGATGTCTGTGTGCCAAATAATGGGATTCTTCAGTTTCATATAAAAAAAAATGGGAGGGGAAAGTAAAAAAACTGATGTGTTTGGAGGCAGCAACTCCAGGGGCAGAGGGGTTACCCAAGGCCACCCATTGCCAGCTGAAAACCGAGAGCACCAYGAGGAGCTGCATTTAGGAATATCCATGCTGCTGGTCAATTTGGTGTGACATCTCCCCATAAAGAGGGGATGAACATGCTGTGGTCCAGGATGGGTGTGAAYTGCTTGCTGCAAGGATGTGGAGCTGCCATTGGGAGGCCAGCTGAATTTTTTGGGTCAAGATATGGGACCAAAAAACAGGGCCAGGGAGGTACTGTGAGACAGGGCTGTGTCTCAGAGAGGGCTGTGAAGCATCCTGCTAAATGAGCTCTTTGTTTTTGGTGCTGGCAGAGCCAGGGGAAAGCTGACATGGAAACTGGCCTGGGAACTCCTGTGGCCAGGGATGGATGGCTCCAGCTGATGGCAGCTCTGCACGACAGGGCTTCGTGCCACTTGTGTAAGTTTTAATCAACATTGCACATCCAGCATGAGGTTCTTTAATCCACACTGGCTTCGAAAGAGCTGGTTTGCAAGGGTGGGGAGCATCTGCCACTCCTCTGCAGTTATGGGAGGCCGTGGGTGGAAAACAAGGTCCTTTTGAGGGACGGCTTGCGATGGCACCACAAACCCTTGGTGTGCAGGGCTTGCCTGGCTGAGCTGGAGGGGTAAAGGCTGCCAGCCTGTGCGTGGGGAAACCAAAACAGAGTGGGTTGCCTTGGCAATGCTGGCTTGTCCACATCCTGTGCGCTGCAGAGCAACCGCAGTGACTGGGGATGGAGGTAGAGTTTGCAGAAAAGCTGCAGTTTACTGGAACTGCTGTGCTGTGTCACGGTGGCAGAGGGGACAGAGCTGGAGGTCATTTTGCCTGTTACGTTCTTTAGGCCCAACCCTCAACAGGCTCTTAAGTCTTCATGAAGTTTCCTCCAACCTAACAAAGCTCAACCTGCTCCTCTCAGCTGAGATGCCACCTGACTCAGGCAGGAGTGTGGCTGCTCTAAGGAGCTCCCTGCATCCACAGTGAGAGCAGCAGCAGCTCTGGAGGGCAACTGACCTGTGGGTTGTGCCCCAAGTATTTCTGGATTATTTCAACACTCCTGTGCTCTGTGGCCAGCTGCAACTGAGGACTTGTGGAGGTGACATGAAATCAACTGACCTACAGCCACCCCCATTTCCTTCACACAGATAGATGAGAGCACACTTCGTGCAGTTGATGCTAAGGAGTGCAAAGCAGGAATCACATTATTAAACAACCATTTCCGTCTGTTACTGGCTTTATGTCAGCTTTATACCAACTTTCCATTGCAGTGACAGCTGTGGTTCAGGCAGGGAAAGGCTAATTTTTGTTACAGCCTCTGAGCTCCCTGATCCACCCAGCAGGGACACACACAGCTATGCTGTCACACAGTGGCACCTATTATCCCTGCTTGCACCTGCAGACTTAAAGGAAAACTGGATGAAACCTGACACCGAGGGTGAGCAGTTTCCTTAGCAGGGATTGCACGTTGCTGTTTCGGAAATGGTGACTAAGAAGGGTTTTGCCGCCGGTCTCGCAGAACTCGCAGCAGGCTACAGAGACCTTCCTCAAACGTGAAAGACAAACACCAAAAGCCACCACCCAGCAAACACGACCGGCTGAAGCTTCATCTCGTTCCCACCACCATCAAACCTTCCTGCCAGAAGCCACGCGTAAATGCTTTCATTCCCTAAAGGGAGTGATTTGGAAAACTACTGATATGGATGTTGGATAACAGGGTTAAAGTGAAACTATTTTGCAAGCTGCTGCCTGGAGCCCACTCGTCATCGCCGGCTGCACAAGCGCGGCCCCCGGATCACCGAGACTGCGGCCAAAGACCAGTTCTGAGTTTAGGTGTCATCCCTGGATGCACTGGGAGCKCCTCCTGGGCTCCTCCGAACTGCGGACCGGGCAGTGCTGCCTGTCCGGGCGGGCGGAGCCCCCAGCCATGGCCCTCCCTGGGGTCGATCACTTGTGGCTTTGGTTACAGGAGGCTCAGGGGGCTGCCGGAGAAACAGTGGCTGCAGTCCCTGGGACTGTTCAGGGTCAGGTTGGACGGAGCTTGGAGCAGCCTGGTCTAGTGGAGGGTGTCCCTGCCCGTGGCAGGGGCTGGAACGAGGTGTCCCTAAAGTTCCTTCCAGTCAAACCGCTCTAGGATCGTGTGCTGTTCAAAGCCACAGTGGTTTTGGGTGCAGCCCCAAAAGCCCGGTGCCAGGCGGGCTGTCCCGGACACATGTCCCGGAGAGCTGCTTGCTGCTCATCGCTCCTTCCCCAGTCCCCGTTCTCACCCCCTCCCCCGGGCTGCGCGAAGCAGATGATGTGGCCTTAAAAAAACAACTAAAAAGCGAGAAAAGCCGTGGATTTGAGTAACACGGCACCCAGGACAAAGCCCAGCCCCGGGATCGCCCTCCCGGTCACTCCCTGGACCCCCGACCTACCTCAGCGCCGCGGCCCCGTCCCGCCCGCTCGTCCCGGCCGGCGTGAGGCGGCTCCGGGCAATGGGCCGGGCCCGCCCGCCGCCTCCGCCCCCGGCCCGGCCCCCGGCCCGCCCGGCCCACCTGGGCTCCCCCGCCTTCGGCCGAACCCAAACTGAGGGACGCGCACACACATCGAGGAGGTTAGGCTGGGAGAGAGGCGGCCGCGGGCACAAACCAGCCCCGGACCTGCTCTGGGAAAGGGAGGGAACCGAGTGTGTGCCTCACCGCGCTTTGGAGCGGCCCAGGTTTTCACAGAAGGGTTTTTAGGAGACAGCCGGGAGGGCTTCAGGGCGGTGATGCCGCTGCTGTGGTGGGAGGGCAGGGTAGAGTTCCAGCTCCCCAAGAGCAGGAGTACCACCCTGGACCYCCTCACACTGCCAGCCTGCTGCCTCTCCCCTGCACCCAGCACACCATCAGCACCACCCTGCGTGCTGTCGCTCCTGCCCTGCCATCACACCCACCCTCCGCCCCTGCAAAGGGGACACTGCAGCCAGGCGGGGGCTGATGGAGCATCCCAGGGACTGCCTGAGGTGATGCAGCATCCAGGAGCATTAAGGGTGCTGTACAACCATGGATAATGATGGATGCTTCAACCTGGCTGTGCAGGGTTTAGTGGTGGCCTTGGCATTGCTGSGTTAAMGGTTGGACTTGATGACCTGAGAGGGCTTTTTTCACTTAAATGATTCCGTGATTCAGTATTTTCAAACTGTGATCCCAATTCCATTGGGATTGCCACCCCCACCCTTCACTTGCTACTTTCTCTCCCACTTATTTMTTTTCTAGCACCGTGGCAGTGATACCCAGAAATTGCTGAATCCTGGCTGCTTTCCAGTCCAGGGCTCTACGGCCTCCACACAGTGTTGTGATGCTGACAGCTGGGCAAGCTGCAACTAGAATAATGTTCTGCTGGAATTTTTCTGGTTGGACTGAGTACTTTTGCATTGCAAAACCCCCACATTTGCCCTCCTTGGCCTTCTTCATGCTCCAGAGTCAGTGGCTTGGCTTTACTACTTCAGCCTTGGTGCTGRTTTGTGGAGCTGGGCTAGCCACGGCTATCTGACCCTTCAAGGCTCCTGGAAAACAGCCTCATGTTCCCAGTGTTGTGACTTGGCWGCAATGCAGTTCTGGGAATAGGAGGGAAGAGGGATGGAGGAAAGCTGGCTGCCAGCCTYTGCTGCCCTCGTGCTGCCTTCACCCTAGTGCTGGAGTTGGAGAGGTGAGAGATCCTCAGAAACACACATTGTAGGCTACARCTTGTGCTAAGTGCCTCCTCATAGYCTTGGGGAAGGTGTTTATGTCCTGTGGGAAACACCAAGGAATTTTTCCCTAAAGATTTGCTGCTTAATGCCAGGAACTTTTCCCTTGGTTTTATGGTGGAGGATGAAGATTCCTGGGCTTTGCATCATGTGGCTTACTGGATCCCAGTTTCTCATATCCCAGTTCACCCTATTCTATTCCATCTCTCCATGTCCCAACTCACCCCATTCTGTTTCTCCCTTGTGCCCTGACCCTATCCCAGCCCTCCTCACTGATCTCCAGCCATTCCCCCTTTTGAGGTACCAAATTCCCCTATGAAAACACCCTTCCCAGGGCACACAGAAGAAGCCACCTGGCTGCTGACAGTCACCTGAGGGGTACCTGAGCCCTCCACAACACCAGATAGCACAATGCCACCTTTGAACCCTCTCTAATAGGATTGACTAAAATATTTAATATCAGAGCTCTCTGAGGGTGAGATATCTGAAAGCATTAGGCTTAAGGGTGCCTGTCCCTGAGCATGGGAATGTGAAAGCCCAGGCTGTCCCTGGCACCTGGGATATTTGCTTCATTCCCTGGGCAAACAGCCTCACTGGGGCTCCACACTTCCCTATCACTAATTTAATTTGGCAGAGGCCTTGACAAGGGAGGGGCTGCTGGCCTTGCMCCTTCCCTGGATTTTCGGGGGCCCCCCTGAGCACGGTGCCTTGGCAGCCTCTTGATTCAGGCAGGAGTGCTGTGGTGATTTGGCAGAGGGGGTGGGCACTGCTAGTGCTGATATCTTGGAATGCTGCTACCTGTGAAAGAATCTTGATGCCATTAAACGGACCTGGGAAGCACCAGATAGATTTTAACRAACTGAGAATTAATGCAAGAATATACAAATATAATCAGTTCACTGCTTTAAGCCAGCATCCTCCTCCCTATAGCTGACCTGTAAAGGCCCCTTCCAACTCCAACTCAAATTCCATAGTGGTCTATAGGAGATGTTTTGATTAATCTAAACAGCATGTGATGTTTGACCCTGTAGATGTCTCCTGCAGCAAGGTGTGCCAAGGCTCCTTCCCATGTGGCATGAAAAAAAAAGGTACATKTGCAGGGATTTTGAACCTGCCACCTCCTTGTTTTGTTTGGCACGTAGCAGGTCTGGGATCCAAGGAATCATGCTTTGTTTCTCAGAAACTTTCATGGGCGAGAGGAAGCCGTGACTCAGCTGCTGATGAATCACTGCAGCTCCAGATTGTCTCCCTGCTTGCTGGTGCCCCTCAAGCACAGGAACTGAGTGAGCCCATGCCAGGCAAGCTCCTGTCACCTCATAGGATGTCAGTTTGAGCCCAGGCCTCGGACCAGCTGGAAATCAAATCCCACCTCCAGGTCCTGTTTTCTATCCATCCTTCCCAAAATCCTTATTTCCATGCTGTATCAAAGCCTTTCCCATGCCAAAAGGCACCCTGAGAACTTCAACTTCCTCCTGAGACCCCCTCAACCCCTAATTTGATTTTGAAAACACTACTCATTTTACACTGAAAATAGAAACACTCTCTTCCTTCCCCCTTATTTCATTGGATTAATCTAATTTTGTCACCAGTTTGCCCTGTTGCRCAGCTGTGAGCTTTACTCCTTGATAACCCCCAGCTGGTACCCAGGGTCGGTTTATTTGGGGTTTTCTCAGCATGGTGGGAGTGGTAGAGTGACTGCAGACGTGATCACACCTTTCTTTCCCAGCTGCTTCCTCTGCTCTCTGCTGGTGATTTCTATTTGCAGACACTAGTCTGGCTTAAAGTAAGCAATGGAAAACTCTGCTCCCAGAGAAACATTCCTCTCATTTTTCCCCCATGCTTCTGCCTTTCCCCCTYCCACAAAAAAAGCCTGCAGTTTCAACACCAAAAATAACGCACGCCCTGGTCRTGGGCTGGATAAAAATAGCAGCTCTTGGTATTTAGCAGCAGCAATKGATTTTCTGGCTTTGGAGGAAAATCAGGAGGAGGGGTGGGATGGGATGGTGACTCTTGACGCACGAATGGAGAACAAACACAAAGCTGGTGTTTTGGGAGAAGCTGCTTCATCCCCTCCTCTCCCTCGTTTGCTACCAGCTGGGCTCTGTCCCCTCCAGGAAGGGGGAGCTCTGAGGGTAGGTAGGGCTCAGCTGTCTCAGTCCCACCTGGGGCTGTTTTGGCACTGCCCTTAAGTGTTGGGGCTAAGTCTCACATAGGCAGGGTTGGAGGCAAATGCTGCTCTTAGGGAAAATGCCCCAAAGCTGGTGAGGTTTTAGGGGTGCCTCGTGCCCACTCATCACATGGGAGGCTTTTCAGGATCATCCCTCCCTGATGCTTGGACAAGGAGAATGCTGAGGTCGGGATTGAGGGGTCCTCAGGTGCCTCCTTAAATACTGCTGGATGCTTCTAGAGAAAGCTGTGTGTAAGAGACCTGTGTGCAGATGAGGAGGRTGGTATGTGTCTGCTCAGGGCACAGCTTAGTGTTTGGCTGCTTGGAGCTGATTGTTTTGTGTGTGTGAGCCCTCAGGAACTCCTTCCTGAGGAAATCCTACAAGGCAGCACTGGTTGCAGGCAGGGGGGAGAGGAGACACACTGGGAGGTGGGGAAAGCGCCGGGCTGGGCGAGTCCCGGCTGCGTGACGTGCTGCCTTCCCCTCTGGAAACACTCAAGGATCAGTGTGGGAAAGCCAGGGAAGGAAAATCTGTTGATGAATGGGGATGCTCCTTCTCCCAGCMCGGAAATGGAGTCAGCAGCAGCATCCCAAGGGCTGCATTTGTGGAAGGTGAACCAAAGGCAGAGAGGTGAGCAATGCTTGGGCACAGTCTGGTGTCCCCAAGGAGCAGCAGTGCCMCCAGTTGTAGGAAGCTGTGGCTGGTGCCTCCTCCAGCCACCCCCAGGGGTTTCCCATGCTGGATGGGTGTTGGATCTGATCTGCCAAGGTGGATTTTTAGGTGAAAAACCRGTTGTGCAGGTCATCCCCTCTGTCACAGTCCCCGTGCAATCCCTCTGTGCTGGTTTCCCCCAGAGCCTAGCTCAGGCAGGCAGGGAGAGCCAATCCAATATATTTTTAATGATATGCAGATGCCAAATTAGTGGTAGTATTTTGATTATTTTCATTATTTGTTCCCCTCCATAAGCCACTCCCATGGGGGAAGCTGTTCCAGAAGATTTGTGGTGAGCCGATGTCCCTTGGCTCAGGATCACATGAGGATTTTGGCTGGTGGTATTGGAGCCATTGGAATGTTCTGTGCTACCCTCGGGGCTTTGCTCCTGCCCGGGGGTGGGACTATCTGACCTTTGTTCTTCACACTTGAAAGTCTTCCTGCTCCTCGTCTTGTTTGCTACCCCCGTGGGGAGGATGCAGCTGGGTGTCAGGGCTGGGGCAGGGCAGCCTGTTGGGAACTCACCCACCCTCCAGGAGGGAACCGAGAGAGAAATGCAAATTATGCTGGGTGAAAGAGGGGAAAAAACAACTGTGACCTTCTGCCTGGGGGTGTTTTGCCTCTTTCTGCCCCTCTGCGAGGGAGAGCAGGTTCCTGTGTTTTGAGGGGTAAATTCCCCTCAGACTGGGGGCAGAGGCAGCAGAGGGGCAGTTGTGACTGGGGAACCAGTCCAAGGGGTGAACAGGGAGATGCCACCTGGTTTTGGCCTGACTCATGTGCAGCCAGGGGACATTGGACCAGGAGCAGGGACAGACACTGCCCTGATGCTCCCCCATCCCCTCTGCTGCTCCTCTCCCAAGTGCCCGTTTCCATCGCCTTCTGAAATTCTTACAGGGAGGATTTCCTACATCATCCCACTCCTTCTCTTGCTTTTAAGGAGGATTTTTCTCATGACCATTTGTAGAGTTACTTACTTCAACCCTCCTCTTTTGTTGTGACATGGACAAATGCAGGGGACAGCACGGGGACAAAGGCCTGTTGTGGTGAACAGAGGCTGTTTGTGTCCCCAGCACATCCTGGTGTGCTCTGCTCTGCTGGTCAGCAGCCACGCCTGGCCCTGGTCCCTGTGCWGGAGCAATGCCAGGGAGATAACCTGGCTGGGAGCAAGAGGATCAGCCATGTTGCTGGGAGAAGCCTACTGCAGGATTGCTGCATCCTTTGATGTTCCTGCTGACAGCAGAAAGTGGCCCAAAAGTACTGGGAAGGGAGAGAGGTGCTGCTATAAGGACAAGGGCAGGATGGGTTCTCACTGACWCAGGGCAGGGTTAGAAGGAATATTGGAATAAATTCTTCCCTGTGAGCATGGTATGGCCCTGGCACAGGGTGCCCAGAGAAGCTGTGGCTGTTCCTGGATCCCTGGAAGTGCCCAAGGCCAGGTTGGATGCAGCTTGGAGCAACCTGGTCTAAGTGGAAGCTGTCCCTGCCCATGGCAGAGGGATTGGAACTAGATCACCTTTCAAAGTCCTTCCCAACCCATTCTGTGCTTGTTGAAACAAGTTGCAGGCAGAAAAATTGCTGGCTATATCACAGGGAAGGGGGATAAGCCTGGAGGCTGCTGTTCACAGCATTCCTCATCCCAGGGAAAGGGGACACATCAATAAAATTTAAATAATAAAATTYAAAATCCCTGCATCTAGATTTGATGTAGAGACATAATTTACAATTTTTTACACTCTACATAACTAAACATTAAAGCCTGTAGCCCCAGGAGTTAAAATATMAAAATGGGAATGAGGGTTTTAAAAGGGATGATGAACACATGCCGTCTTATGAGGGGAAATTAAAATCTGAGAATGTTGAAGATGCTACTATAAAAATGACATCTCCTAAGTGATAAAGCAGCTTTGAATCTRTGGCACAAAGCTGTCCCTTCATCAACTTGCTCCAGCCTTACTCTGGAGGCATTGCAGCTCCTCCTGCCACACTGTGGCCGCTCCTGGGCCAGCATTTCCCTCGTGGTTTTTTCGGGCTGAGGCTGCAGGATGTGTTGTTGGAATTGTGTTGCTTGAGCTCTGGGTTTGGGATGGGTGCCCAAGGTCCTTGCTGAGGACCTTTGTACACCCTCCTGCTGTTTGCTGTTGGAACAAAGTTCCTGAGCATCATTCATGCAAAAAGGGGACTTTGGTAAGAGGGCTGTGATGAAATATCTCTGTGTAAAGTGCAGAAGGGGGGGCTGTGGTGGCTGGAAGTGCCCAAAGAGGAGTGTGCTGTGCCTGGGAAGGCATGCTTCTTGGAATGGCTGGAAATATGAGATCCCACCACATGCAGRACCATGTCTAGATTATGGCAATGACTCTGAGCTGGGCAAGGGCAGGGGAGCCAGAGGGACGAGGGTGGTGGGCACATGTGATAGGGCAGGAGCTCCCCAGGGTTTAGTGTGATGGGGCAAAACACTTCCCTGGCCGAAATCAAAACTTGTAGTGTTCAGAAAGTGCTTTTGCCAGCCCTCACTCCCTTCTCATCCCATCTGAAACATGGAGTTGGCCTTGACTGTGATTTTGGGAGGTGGTTATGATCCAGAGGGATGCTGCAGCTCCCCATGTGCCTGCTACCTGCTTTCTCTAGGTACCAACCTCTGAGTGATACACACCTGCCTCTTGTTATTTGTTTTTGCAGTAGGAAGACTGTGCTTCCTCCAGGTGAACTTTTTGGAAGGTTCTCTGCAGGAACTGGAGACCCTGGGGGTCTCACTTGGCCCAAGACATGCTGAGGGTGCACAGTGGAAGGTGCTGCCCTTCTCTTAGAGACCATAAAATAAAACACCCTGGACAGCTGYAGGGACACAGTTTGTGGTAATTGGGAGTGGGGCTGGGCTGAGCCTCATCCCCAGTTTGCAGCAGCTGTGAGAAGCAGGTGGGCAGCACTGACAGCARTGAGCCATGGAGTGCCCAGGGGCACTGAGCAACCACCAAAGGGAACAGAGGGCACACAGGTGCCATGCATCAACAGGAGGGGATAAAAGGTTGGGCTAAGGAACCAGAAGGCAGATGCTTGCAGCCTTTCAAAATTCTGTAGTGGTACTCTGTGTATTGTGGCTGTCTCAACGCAACATGTGCTGTGACAGACAACGGCTTGGCCAAGCACAGCGAGACTGGGATGATGAGTACCAGCACAGGTAACCCTTCCTCCCCATCCCAAACACATCTTCCTCCCTGCACAGGCCTTGCATGAAGGGTCTTCCATGGCACTAACTACGTTCAGAACAAAAAAAGTTCAGTCAAGTCCATCAGGTTCATGCTTTTCTTTTGGTTTACTAAGGGTTGTGACCAAGGTGGGACATCCCCTCTGTCACAAACTTCCTTTTTTGTCTCACAAATCCGAGCAAGAAAGAGAAGTTGCACCAAGAAAACTCCCCTGTTTTGTCTCTACAAAGTCAAATTTAGAAAATATTGAAGTGGTCTGGAGGAAGAGCTTCTTTCAAGCTTTCTCATCTTGTCTAGCTACGTGTCAAATGTGAAAAYGTTAAACAAAGAGGTTTGGGTAAAGTCTTCATGTGAAATAAGAGAAGAATTTAAAAATCTTTTGAAGTTCATATTCATCCTATAGATTTTTGCTAATCAGTGCTGGGGTTTTTTGGTTTTTTTGGTTTGTTTGTTTGTTGGGGGTTTTTTGTTTTGGTTTGGGTTTTTTTTTGTTTGGTTGGTTGGTTTGTTGTTGTTTCCCACTGGAAGTATATTCTGTTGGAACGAGCCTTCCAATCTGTTTTTTGGTGGTGTTTCCATCATGTTGGGAACAGATKGCTGTTTAACTCATGCAAATAATTTTCACTGAAGATTTTGGGGTTGTTTCCCTTTGCTCCCAAGCATTCATACCATGGCTTTGCTTTCTCTGACTGAAAACTGCAGAGCCTCTGTAGCTCATGAGAGCAGCTAAATTTATTAGCAAAATGTCTCATGCTGGGCTGAGGCCAAATCCCAGCTCCCTGCCTTCCTATGGTTAATGGACCAACTGTGCTGACCCAACTTCATGGCCATGTTATTGCTATTTATTTTAACAGCTTAGCTGGGCTGGGGGGGACTTGGGAGTCTCTGGTCCCACCTTCTGCCCAGGGCAGCCCTGGGGTTGGATGAGGTTGCTCAGGGCATTTTCCAACCTGATCTTGAACACCTCCAAGGATGGAGATGGGATCACCAGCCAAAGCTGGGCTGCCCCAAAACTTCCCCTAACTGTTTATTTGTTACACTGCATGTGCTGGGTCTGTCAGCTGCTCTGTTCCTCCAGGTTTGAATGTGAATCCATGCTAAGCCCCCCATGCTCCTCCTGTGGGATAACCAAAGGTCAGGGATAGAAGATGAGTGTCCCTTCTTGGCATAAAGTTGGGGCTGAAATCTTGCTGGGCTTGGATGCACGAGGCCTCTGGTCCCACCCCAATCCCAGACAGGCACACAGCTCACTCCTTCAGTATCTTTTATTAATGTATAGAAAATGCATTAAAAAAAGGAACTATACATAGCCTAAGAGCGGTCAGGACTAAAAATACTAGTTAACAATGGTTAACAAGCGTTGATCCCATTCTCCAAGCTACATTTTCATTACAGGGTGGGGAAGGTTGTTTAATATATTATTATTTATTTATATTATAGATTTTATTTATGCATTTATTTACTTTTCTTTTCCCCCTCTTTTGGTTCCAGTGGTTTGTCTTTGAGTTCATCAGAATCTGTTCGAGGCATTTTGTTGCCTCTGCTCTCCCTTCTTATTTATGTTTTTAAACTTTTTTTAATATATTAAGAACATTTCCAGGATAACACCTGTACACAGGGGGCTGCTTGTTTGTTTGTTTGTTTGTTTAGGTCTTTGTGTCACCATCCTTCTGAGAAGCCACTGACATCTGAAGAACTGCAGGCTGGGTATTGAGGCAGGTCTAGGCATCAGGATCTCCCAAGGGAAGGGCCTTTCCCTCCCACTTACCCCAGATTTCCCCTCTGGGAGGGGCAAGGAGCTGCCACCACCATCCCCTGAGGGTGGCATCCTTTCAGGAAAGGGGAAGGTGACCCTGGAGGTGCTGGTGGTCCCCAGGGGACTCTGTTGGGTTTTATGGCCATCCCAGGGTGCTTGGCTGGCAGAAACAGGGATGGGCTTCTTGTTTGGCCCCAGAACAGAACCCTTTGTTAGTGGGTGTGAGCATAAATTAAAGGGTTTTTGAGGGTTGAGAGTTCATTGCTGGCAGTGTTTGGTAAAGTCAAAACTTGTGGGCATGTCTGGGGGGGACAGGATAGGGGGTGTGTGGTCACCCCGAGACGTGATGGTGRGGACACAGCAGGAGGGCAGCTCTGAGCTGGGGTGGAGGTGAGGCACCAGGAGGGCGCTTTGGCTCCTGCTGTACTTTGTCAGGTTGCTCTGAGCCTGTTGTGGGCGTGGGGACACCACTGGCTGGGCCCTCACCAGTGCATCACTGGGAGTGGAGGTGGCACGAGCTGTGCCTTCCACACMCAGGCACTTCACCTGGGATAAGCATCCCTCTGGGAAGGAGGCAAGAGTCCATTTAGGCTGGTACTAAGCTTTGAGATGCCCATGTGGCCTGGTTTAGGGCAAATTTGAGGGAGTAAAGTAATGCAAAGATACGGAGTAGAAGCAGACTTCTCCCCAACATTTGTGTGGATACTCTCCCTGGTACATTCCTACCAAAACCCAGCTACCTTTGGGGAGAGCCTGCTCTCTCCTTAAAATTATTCATTTATAGATGCTATCACTTTACTAAAAGCAGCTTTTCCTTTCAGGACTCTTTTTCTCTTTGGTTATGTTTCAGTGCAGTGTGCAAGGGGAAGGTGGGCTTGGAGAATGGAAACAGAGGGAAATGAATATTGGACAAGAGATGAAAGTCCCTTTGTGTTTCCCTCTAGGATTTTGGGGTTAGAAATAAGAGGTGGCTTTGAAAGGCTGCAAGGGTCATGGGCACACACAGTGTTCTGCTGTGTGAAGGGTTTGATGTGCTGCTTCCTGTTACACAGAATGGCATCTCACGGTGGATAGTGTGGTTTGGGTAACAGCCTYGTGCTCCTTTTTGGGCTCTGGAACAAGCCTGAGCCACACAAACACAGGGTGGCAGTGGAGCCACCAGAGCATAGTGGAAGTTCACATGCTGAAACCAAGGTCTCTCAAGATGAGCTCTGCACCACATCCAGAATTGGTTTCTGGGCATTTCAGGGCCAAACATGGTCTAGCTGGAGAATGAACTATCCCATCCAGTGATGGAGGATGAGAAGAAGCTACTTAATTATGGGGCCTTCTGGAGCACCAACATCAAGCACAAATTTGCTTGAAACTGCTGGCAGGAGATTTGTCAAAAAAAAAAAAATTAAGGCAATATAGAAAAATAACTTTCTGGGAAATTGTATCTTATTTATGGTCAATGTGAACAGAAGACAATGGCCCAATGACTGGGTCGTCATTGCTGATTGTGTGCCTGGGCTTGGGTTGGGTTATCACCAGGAGAAAACCATGATGTGTAGAAATTTTTCCTTTAAAAGGTTGCAGCAACTGTCTTTCACCAATGCCATGGAAAGGCAGCATCCTGGTATCAYATGAGGGTCAGGGACCAGCACTGGCATATAATAGCACTGGAAGATTGGATATTGTCCAATTTCATACCTGACTGTGCAGTTGGGTCAACTGGGCTGACTCATCCTGGTTACAGGACTTGTACAAAGGATGCAGACATGAGGAGGGAGGGAGAGATATATGTCAGTAAACCTGTTTAGAGAATAATCAGCCTTTTTTTGAGGATATTCTTTTGAACCTCCTAGAAAAGCTTGGCAAACGTTGATTTTTTTTTTCAAACTTTCTGTTTAAGTCTTTCTTTTGAAAAGAGAGGTTTCTTGCCTTTCACTTGACTGTGAATGATAAGTGTATGTTTCCACTGATATCTCTTCCTTTCTCCAGGTTGGCTAAGAAAACAGCACCATCCACTGCCAGTCTCTGCTGGTTATAACCACTACTCCATTACAGCTTTTGCTGGGATATTTCTTCCTACAAATTCTTGATGGTTTGGAGAAAAATATACTCTTCTGGTCTACTAAAAGCCTTCTTAGGCTTTAATCAGTTCCATCTGCTGCTTTTTTTTGGCTTTTGGGTCTTAAAGGAGGGATGGGTGCTTGGGAGGCGTGACATGCCACCATCTGTGACAGTAGCCATGTCCTGCAAGAGATCCCATCATCTGCCTCTGACTGAACTGTTCCAAAGCTGGTTGACTTGTTGCCTGATTTGATGCCAAGGGGAAGTAAGAAGGGACACCTCATTTAAATATGAGATGTTGCTGAGCATCCTTTCTCCAGGCCAGCTTKTAAGCTGAAGGAATGGGCCCTGTATCTGATCTTGACCTCAGTGTTAGCTGGGATTTCAAATGCCAGTATGTGCCATGGAGGAGGTGGTTATGTTTCCCATTTAATGCTCTTCTTCAGCTCTGCARCCATCATGAGTAACATCAGAACATTAAGGAGTGTGACCACAAAAGATCCACTGGCCTGAATTATAAGCTACTGCAAAGATGCCTTTATGTTGCCATCTGCAAGATGTTTTTGAGACAARGCAGCTTCAGTGTGATAAAACCAGATTAGCAATGTTTAGCATTCGTAATGTTCCTTTGGCTGCAAATCCAGTGGTGAGCTGCATTGTCCTTGGATGCAGGGACAAGTCCCTTCTTGGAGACCAGGCCAGTGACAATGCCCAGCACTGATCAGAGTCCTTGGAGAGGAGTGACAAGCATGGTGGTCATTTGGGCTCTGTGGAGGTGGGGACAATGACAACAGGGCACAGAGAGAGCTATCCAAAGAGTCCATCTTCCTTGAGTTAAGGACGGGAAGAGCAAACTCATTAATTCTTCCAAGGGCCTTGAAGTGCTCCAAAATCCAAATGGAATCCCTTCCAGGTGGGGAAACAGTTGATTTCCTGTTAGAGAGCTGGCAATTCCAAGGCACTGAGATTTGTGTCCCTCTTGTGCTGGCATTGAAGAGGGATGGTGTAGGAGAAGGAAGGAAATGGGCATTCCTCAGCTTGCACCTCTCTTCCCTTAGCTGCATTGCCATAATTCCCTGTGTGGGTAGAGGGCCATCAACAGGAGCACCTGAGCTGTGACAGCTGCTGGCTTCAGGTTGGGCTGCAGTTCTGTGATATCTTTTTATTGCTGCTCCTCCTCTGAGACTCTTTTTGGGGACCAGTTACCTCAGTGAGAGAGAGCATGATGGAATATAGAAATAACAGAGGAAACGKGTCCTAGATTTCAGGACCACAAGTAGGGATTCTTCTCCAGGTCTTCTAATTTAAGTCCTTCTCCATCAAGTTCAGCATAACCCAGGCAGATGTCATGGACCTGGAGTGGGCYGAGTTCAGCTTGGAGGAGTGGATAATGAAGGTTGGAGCTGGTGGAGTAGTTCTTATTCCCATACACCTCATGCACATGAGGATGACTTTGCGGTGGGACCAACACATGAGCTGTGGACTCTCTGCAGTTTGCCTATGTATGCAGATATTGCCAAGCCCTCCTGTGAAAACTGGGGATGGGAGGAGCCTTTGCTCATCCCCACTTGGTCCCCAGGTGTCCAGAGCCTGCACACAAGGGAGAGATGGGCCTCTGCCTGCTGGAAGAGTTGGTGCCTACAGGATGGCATGAAGCTTGGGACCTCCCTGCCAGGAGAGGACAGGGAGGCAGGGAGAGGACGGGCGTCCCTGGCCATTGCTGGGCTACAATGGCCACACCAAGGTACCTGTGGGGAAGGTTTCTGCCACAAGCCCCGTGACAAACATTTCTAACAGGGTTTGCTGGGGATTTCTATGTCTTTTAAAAAAATATCAAAAAATCTGTCTCTTTCTTCTCATGTTAAGGGCCAGAGTATTGGGATAGGGAGACTGGAAATTTGGTATTTTTCTGGGACAGATGCAAAGCAATGAGGTCTTTCCTTTCCCATGGCCTTTCCTTGTGCCATGGTTCCCTCCAGCACTTGTGAGGGGCAGCTTGCTATCTCAGACGAGTAGTAATTTTTTTTTCCCTTTTCATATTATAAAATACAAACAAATGACAGAAAAGGTCAGRTGGTGGGAGGCAGGAGGGGTTCAGCTGGCTCAGAGCTGTAGGGACCGTCTCTTCCTCCCAGAGATGTTACGGTGGTTGTAAGGTCGCATCTTCATTTCCACGAAGGGGATGGAGAACTCGTGGCCTTTCCAATGGTACCAGTTAATCCCCTGGCAGGAGGGAGAGAAAGACAGAGGGTAAGAAAAGACCCTAACAAGAAACCAGAGTGGRAGAGGAAGGAAACAAGGTTGATTGGTGTAGAGAAGGCAGAGGGAAAAATTTGCTATAGCAGGCGCAAGCAGCTCCCCTTCTATGGCTTCATTGGTTTTTTCCCTCAAATTTCGTGTAGGTATTTTTTTTTAGTCTAACAAGTGTGTTAACAGCAGATGACTATGGCAGSATGCATGAGGCACAAAGCCTAGTTGGCTTGAAGGTGGCTCCCTTTGCTCCAGCTGGTGTGGGGTCATGCCACTAGTTCTGACCCTGGTGCAYCAATCACACTGCCGCAGCCCTAACCTAGGCTTGCTGAAATGTTTCCCTGGAAGAAATTCTAGAGGCTTTGAAGCCCTTACCTGACTGTGCCGGGACTCKCCGTACTTGCCGTTGAGGTTGGTGCGGTGGCAGTTCTTGTACCACCAGGCCCCTTTGTAGGACATGGCACAGTTGGTCACAGCAACATCGTTGTCCCTGTCCTTGGTGGAGAAGGGGCGTCCCTGGTGATAGGTGAGGGAGTCTCCTGTGGAAAGAGGTGCCGGTAAAGGTGATGGAGTCTGTTATCTGATCATTTCACAAGGAAATTGGGATGTTCTGGGTTTGTGGTAACCATTCCAGTCAATGGCTCAAACAGCTGACAGTCTGGGGATAACTGGAATAACTGGATAACTGGATGTTAACTGGAATTGTTTACAACTGGTTCATCTGAGGTCCTCTGCTGTCTGCTTAGGATCAGTGCAGACCATAGCAAATCTTAGAGACTTCTTGGTTTTGTCAGATAAAGTGCTTGGATATGTGTTTGGATCTGAATTTCAGTGTTTCAGAAATTATTTAAATCCCATATTTTGGCATCCCTGATTTCCCAAGGCTTGGCTCTGCGATATAACTTCAGGATGCTTTCAGCCTCCTTCCTTYCTGTTAGCCAAAGGGAGCTTTTTCWCCCAAAGATCAAACATTCATCTCTTGAACCAAGATGCTTGGCCACCTTTTCTCTCTCTGAATAAGATAAAGAAGGTGTGTGATGTCTTATTCCACCAAAACCTCTAGCTTCATCCTCACTGGATAACTAGACAGCTGCTTTTGTATGAAAGAAAAGCCAGAGTCAAATTTGGTGAATTGAGTGATGTACTTACAGGAGACATTCTAAATATGCTCTTTGGTAATCCCTCATGACATAGGAAGTGGACACATGCTGGCTGTGTGCAATCCAGCCACAGAGAGACTGTTGCTGCCATCCTTGGCAGTAGGTTGGGTGCTTTGTGCCCTGGGATTTGAGGTTAGAGCAAGTACTTCGTTGCATACTATCAAGATTCCTGTCACCTCTCTTCCAGTGGCAACTAAGTGGTATTGAATAGGGAAATTCCTGCATCTTGGGTATGTTGTGGGRTTCCACCTTGTACATGGTGAAAGTTCCATCATGGGGGCTTGCACTGGGCATGCCTATCCCAGATGAAGGGGCTAGAGTTGCACCCCTTCTGCCTTCTTGAGGAAGAGATCCCCTGTGCCCTCCCTCTAGCACCCATTCTCTTCTGCTGGGCAACTCTAATTCCTCTGAATCAAGCAATAAAGCAAGTGTGACAGTGTCCTTGCAAAACTGGGCAGTGTTTGGCCTTTATGTGAGGAAATGACTCAGAGGATTTCAGATTTTTCCATAGCTGTGGAAAGGCAATAAATACAGCCTCCAGCACGACATCAATAGCCTGCTGTGGCTATTGCCAAGTGAGATGACACCTCTGATGGTTGACCTGGTTATTTGAACAGCAATGTCTCTGATATTAAATATCTAATCCCCAATGGAAAATTCCGTGTCCTTAGTGGGATTTATCAGCCTGGTTTACACAATGGACTGCAGGGAGACAGGAAAGGACTATGGGTTTTTGTCTTGCTGTTCTAGACAAGTGAGATTTCATGTTGAGATTTTCTTTACAGTCTTGGACCAACCAGTCAGAGGATTTCCCAAGACCCTTGCTAGCAAGGAGGCTGCAAGGATTTCCCAAGACCCTTGCTAGCAAGGAGGCTGTACCTGAAGTGCCATTGTAGTCCCCAATGCGCAGTTTGTAGAGGCTCCTGGAGTCACCAATGGAGAACTTGTCATAGTAGGCATATGCTGCCTCCTGGCCATCCCTCATGTCTATCCGCAGTTCGTAGCGCCCTTGGGACGTGATCTTGTGGATGTTGTCCAAGCCTGTCGAGACAGTGAAACACCCAGTGAGACCYGGTGCCCAGATCTGCTCCGTGAACAAACAAGGAAAGCTCTAGGCAAATAAAACACCAGTGGGAAATGAGAGCAAGGAGAGGAATCAAAGAGCAGCAGCACTTTTGGTGAGTTTGTGTGTCTCCTGKCACTGCTGGGGTCTGGATCTCTGCCCCCACTTGAGCTTCGCTTCCCTGTGCCTGTGAGCAGTGGGTTCAAGGCCCAGATTTCTTCATGCTGCTGAAGCTTGGAACATTCAGCTGTTGAGCTCTGGTGCTACTTTTGTTGTTAAAGCCATACAAGCCAGAATGTGTTTGTGCTGCAGGTCCCTTTGGCTCATGTCCAGGTTTTGGAGGAGCACACTCAGTTTCAGAGCTGTGCTGTCTCCCACTCACTCCTTTCCTGCCTTCATTGGACTTTCTGGCCACCAGTGCAACCTGTAGTCATGCAATGGACAGTGATGGGTTTTGGCCCATGAAAACTGACAGCATACCTACACCCTTCTCTCTTAGAGAGAGCAAATTAGGGAGCTGCTAACCTTCACAGTGTGCCTTTATGTGGTGTGCCTCTGCATGAGTTCCTAAAGTGAAGGGCAGGGAATGAACAGAAGGAAAACTGTCTGAGGGAGAACGTAGAGGAATGTGGTGAAAGGCAAAGAGCCAAYGGCTGACACAGTGCTTGTGGAACTTAGGTTTGATGCATCAATGAAAGGCAACCAGGGAAGGTCATACCCAGCCAAAACTCATCCTCCAGGTTTCCAAAGCCAACGCGGTAATCTGCCCATTTCCGGAAGAAATCGGTCAGCCCGTTCTGCCGCCGCTGGAACACCTGATGTGGAGGGAGAGCAGGGGGAGAATCATAATGATGAAGGTGAGAAACAGCTTTGCCAGGCTTTGGACACACAAGGTAAAGATATAATTTTTCTTTCCATTGTGCCTTTCAGGGGAGAAAAATGCAATGTCCATCCAGTTAGTGTTAACTGCAGYCATGCAATTAATTCATGTGCAGGTGTAGAAACAAAGAGATATTAGATAATGCCCAAAGCAAATCAATGGTAAAATAGGAAGGATTTGGCCTTTTAGGTTTCTGCTTTAACTAGTACATGGTGCCTTTTCTAGCACATAATTCTGCTTTGAGCTGGCTATTTCTGTGATATCCAAGAGGATACTCTGAAGCAGAGTGAGAGGGAAATTTACTGGCTAGAAATCAGCATTTAAGGAAGCCCATTTTTTTTTAGTTTTGACTATACATCTAGCAGGGTTTTGTGTAATGTGTGTAAGTAAGAGTTTGACACGAATAAGATCAAAGCACCATGGCATTATTTACTTACACTGTCAGTCCATCTACGTCAAGATAAGCAGTGTTTGTGCAGCTCAAAAGCCAAATAGGCATTTGTTTCTAAAGTTCTCCTGTGCARACTCAATTGGGGTGATGCCTGACACCCTCCTTCTGCAGGCAGTGTGAATCATTCCCCGTGAAAGCTACCAGCCATTAATTTCATTTCTAGAACAATAAATCAGCTTCACTCACAGATTTTGCTCTCCAGAAGCACTGCAAACATGCCAAATAAATCAAAGGGCATTTCTCCAAGTGTAACTATTATTACCGGAGCGTGGGCCATTCCCCGCAGCGTGCGAAATGAAGCATGTGATGCTGAGCCTGCTGTCATTCCCATGCTTTGCTGGTAGGGGCTCAGTTACTTTGTGGTGGGGACAACATGCCACATGGATACTCACAATCCAGCCCCCTCCATCAGTGGTCATGTCACAGTACACAGGGACCCGCTGGCTGAGGTCCCCGTTGATGGAGATGGTGTAGACCCCGCTCAGCGTGTCCCCGTTCATCAGGTGCTGGGCACAGTCCTGAGGGTTAGCAAACACACGTCCTCCTGCAAAATCAAAGTCAAAAAAAAGGTAAAATTCAAGCAAAGAGACACCTTTTCCCCATGCTTCAGGCTCCACTAGTTACAATCCAGTAAAAGTCTGTCTTGGCTTCTGCTTTCCGAGTAATTCCACAAGGCAGTGAGACTTTATATCTACCGTYGACCTCAGAGGACTTACTGGAAAAAAAAAAAGTGTGCATATATTAATTATTCTTCCATATGTCTGATACTGGAAGGGTGCATGGTAATGTCACAATGAATGATGAGGGATGTCACTTCTTGGACCATCTTTCTGCACTGTGTCTGAAACCCTGGGGTTTAAGCTGTCACCAGCATATTTAGACAGCTGTGAAAATACCAAAAACCTGTTCTTCTCTCAGGACTGCCAGCTCTAATCAAGTTTTATAACAGTACTCATACCAGGGGGATTCTCCTGATTCTCCATGCCCTTGGAAATGATGGTGGACTTATGCTGAGCTAATTGTCACTTGCAAGCTGAGCAGGAATGAGGCTGGGTGAGATGCTAGAGGTAGGTAGCATGGGCTGTGTGACTGTGCTACAGGTGTTCTGTAATGAGGAAACATCTTATTTTGTGGTCAGAGTTTAGGAGAGTCTTAATTATGACAATTATTCCGGCAGTATTGGAATATCAAGTCTGGGAACAATTTTTTCTTATTTAAGACAAAAGAGGGAAATAAAATGCTTTTTTTTTTTTTGTGTTGGTATGTATAGATGATGGAATAAATAGTGCAGAGCTGGCAATGTGGACATGGTTTTCAAGGATGTCTCTGTAACAAACTGAGTAGGTGTGAGGGACCCTCAGATCTTCTGTGCTGTGTGTGTCCATCACAGTTGGGCAGTTCCCCATAGGACCAAAGCACAACCCTTGTCTGCTGCTCCCCACTTGGGTCTATTCCCCCCACCTTGTGACCTGAAGACTTGAAAGTCATTGCTGTGTCCAAATGTTGAAGATCCTCTCTTTTTTTCTCCCCATCTTCACGATCTGTAGCACAGCCTCGTGAGACATTGTTTGTATTTTATAGTATCCAACAATGAAAACTTCTTAAATAACTGCCACTTTGGGCTCCCCTGAGCTCTGTGGAGRTTGCTTGTTTATTAATTTATATTCATATCTTGAAGAGCCAAGGAGACCTTGAAAGACATTTCAAACCACTATAAATTATAAATACTGTATCTGTTTCTTCCGTTTGTCTCATCTGTATACAATTCCCCAAGAACCTTATGCAAACATGAAACAAAAGAGGCTGAGCTATTAATATGTCAGGGGGAATAGAAGAACCCCGGGATGTGTACTGTAAGCAGAAGGAAGCAAAACAATTTAAATTAAGCCTGGGTGGCTTTCTTTTTTTTTTTTTATTTATTTTTTGTCATTGAAGACAAGTCCTTGTTCCCTGCAAAGTGCCTTGATGCATTGCCAGAGTAAACTGAATTGCAGATCTGGATGCTTTGATGAGAGATGCTGTCCATGGATTGCATTGCCTTGGTGATAGCTCCTGGTTGCTCCTGTCTCATCAATATTGGGGTAAGAGGGGAGAAACTGACTTGCTAATGTCCATCTTCATCTTCAAAGCAAGTTCAATGTGTTGGATGCTGCATCAGCTGACAATGGGGACTGATGTTGCTAAGGTCTGACACTTCTGTTTGATGGAAAAGCTGCTCTCCTTGCCTGACATAAGTGAGTTTCTGCTGCTTTATCCCACCTGAGAAGTCACCACCATGCAGCTTCATCCCTGACTCCCAAGCAGCCTCAAAGATTACATATCTTTTTCTATCACCTGCCTGAATTGCACTGGATTTATGCACATGTGTAAGAGGCAAGAACAAGAGGAAAGCATGTTTTGTAGATGTATTAGAGAAGTCATTTCTTCTTTTGTTGATGTAAATAGTTTCTGTTATCTCTTAAAAGCAGGTGAAGATTGCATGTAACTGAGATGGGGAAGTGTATCCACAACAGATTCAAAGAAAATTCTCCTAATTTGAGAATTAAACTGGCAACACAGATGGGAGGAATTTTGGTGGACATCGTCTGGAGACTTCTCAGTGCTGTTGATGCCCAGGAAAAACATGATTGGATTCCTAACTCTGAACAAGATGAATTCTGTCTGTAAATAGCCTGGCCTAGTCATGCTTTTCAAAGAGGATAAGGCACAATTTGCTTTGCATAACTTCTATTATGAATGRTTGCAGAGGGTGGGAGCAATGGTGACATTCTCATGCAAGCTTCATTCTTGGAAGAGTAAGTATTCTGTCTCTGATGGTTGTGGTGACTGTGGATGCCCACCTTTTGATTTCAAAACAAAATTATTCCCATTACTTTAGTGCCTTGGTGGATTGTGAATGCTCCAGAATGAGAGTGGGAAGGRATAATGCAATTAGATAAAGTGCTGGCTCTGCTGTCTGTGACTCCACTGGTGGTGGGGGAGGAGATGCATCCTGCTTGATATTTCCAGGGATACCCCAACCCTGAAAACTTTCAAAGTCAAGTTCAACAGGGCTCTGAGCAGCCTCAGAGCAGCCAACCCAATCAAGTTAAAGATGACCCTGCTCGCTGCAGGGGGATTGAACTAGATGACCTTTAAAGAGTCTTTTCAACCCAAAGTATTTTGATTMTTTTATAATTGTGAGCAATCAGATCGTGTCCACAGCATGGCAACACTGGCTGGGTCCTGTCCCAGCAGCATTCYTGTTGATATGTGTTGTTGATTTTAGTGGATACTTTTTCCTCTGTTTATGCACTTGAGGACAGACATGGGCRAGGCAAAGGACATGGCAGATGGTTACTGGTCTGAAGCTCAAACCCCCTTGCCCTGCTCTGGGTCTTGTGTTTGAATCATAGCTCCTTCAGCTGTTAACTTTTTGTAGCGAAGCAGCGCCGTGGGTCATGGCACTGTGAGTACCCCTCTTTGGATCGTGAAGGAATGCTGCCTGAGGAGGGAAGGTGCCTAAGAGCAGTCCATTCCTACCAGTGTGACATGTGGGCCAGCCCCCACATGTCCGGGTGGATGCAGAGGGAGTGCTCACCTGTGGTGAAGGTGGTTGAGACGAGGCCGCTGCGCACGGCGTTCTGGGCAGCCTGCAGGTGCACCGTGTACTCCGTGGTCTCAGAAAGCCCCTCCAGACGGATCCACGTGTCCTCTGCATCCACAATCAGCTCCTGTACATGGGTCCCAGAAGGAGGCAGACACCAAGAGCAACAGATGAGAAAAGCGATGGGGAGCCTAAAGAGCAAGTGAGGAGGGAAGGGAAGCCACAAACTACTGCAGCCCTTAGAGCCTGGCTGAGGAGCACTGCATGATTGCTTAGACCTCTGGGCTGAGTGAATGTGAGCTCAGCCAATACAGCAAACATTTCAGAATGGTTTGGGTGGGGGAAAGCAACCTGGTTTGGAGATGGRTTTAAATGTTTGCAGTCTGTGTCCTCTGTCAGCTGGGTCTGTTGGGACCTGTGTGTCTTCAGTACAAGACATGACTGATTGCCCAAGCAGTGCATGAAACAGAGCTGGCCAAACCTGGTTATCAGCCCGTTTTGACTCTGTTGATTCCTGTCATGTTAATTTTTCTGGTTGTTGGCCAGTGCCATGCAGCATTATTGGGCCCTTTTTGCAAAGCTATTATCCTCTGGCTGCTGCAAGCCAATCACACCAGCAAAGGAAATCAGACTGTTTGCCATGACATATTTCTGATGGTGTTTGTTGCAGCTCCTCCAGACAGGCAAATGTGGACACACTCATTAAATAATCAAATGTATTGTATTGCAGAATTAATTAGCTGCCTGTGCCTATCTTCTTTTTTTGCAGGAAGGGCAAATGGCCTTTTTAGCATCTCTGCAGAATAATCTTCTCCTGCCTCAGCTTGCTTGTGTTTCACAAGCTGTGAATTGCCCCTGTTCCTCCAATCTCTCCAGGTAACCCCTCTATGCCCAGACCAGTAGGTGTGCCATCAACATTTTACCTTAGGCAATCTCTTCTTACTTTTTCCTATCATCCTGCTTAGCAGGAAGTAGTGTCTGCCCTTCTGGCCTTCCTGAGCCAGTGAGCATCATTCTTTTGCTTTGTTTGGTTTCTCCTGCTTATTTAAACATGGTCTTATTATTCCCTGACTGGATGAGGCTCTTTGGTGTGAGGACTCACTCACCTTCCTGCTGCCATCTGTGGATCTGTAGGTCATGATGTAATTCTCTATCTCTCCCACGGGAGGAACCCAGGACAGCAGGGCACTCCGTCGTGTGACTTCACTGGCTGTCAGATTTGTTGGAGGATCCAAAACTGCAAGAGTGGATAGGAACACAGGSAAGTACAATTTCTCACACACAACCACCTCAGCCCTGCTTCCCAACTCAGTACACTGGGATTCAACATTGCAGCACTGAGCTACAGCCCACAGTCACCCTCACCCTCAGTTTCAAGACCTCATCGCCCATCCCAGTCCTGAACAGAGCTCTGCAAACCCTCTAGAAGTCCTCCTCTACCTGTGTGCCACCTTAAGGGTAACAGCTGGGAAATTCATGTGCTGTGGGACCTGYCAAGCTGTTTGTGAACAAAATGGGTTGTTGTGTTCTTCTGGACTATGGCCTTGGGCAAAAAAAAGACCTGGTCAGGGGTCTGCTCAGGAAACCACAGCCAGGGGAAATCACCAAAAGAAAGGGATGGATGGATGAATGTTGAAAGAGTGAAAATAATGGTTGATGCTTGTTGATTAAAATTGTGTTCTTGTGTTGTGCCCTGCACTGGTATTTGGGATTGGTGTTTGTGTCCTTTTGGCATGGGGTTACCTCTACACCCACAAGAGCTGTGTAACAAGAGCTTTGGCTCAGCCTTGCTGGTTGCTTTTCCTGGGGTGAGTGCATGGCTAGGGATGAGGGGTGAGGGAAGGGATTGTACATACGAGTGGTGAAGTTGGTGCTGATGGTCTGGCTGGTGAGAGGCCCGCTGGTGGCATACATAGACACTGTGTAGGTGGTACTGGGCAGCAGGTTGGTCAGCTGGTACTCCTGGTTGTCTCCATCCACGAGAATTGTTTCTCCTGCAACTGTAACAAAAAAGGGATGAGTTAGRGTAGACATTCAAAATGTGTCTCTGGATATGACCTCATGACGAAAAGCACTTCTATTGCTGAAACAGTGGTGCTGTTCAGTCTGAAGGGTGGTCTAATTTTTCCCACAATCCCCATAAAACCCCAAGGCAAGGGCTCCTTCCCTTCTCCCTCTGTGAAGGGCTCCCACTGGGCTTTGGGATGGGAGAGAGGTGGAGGTGAGCAGAAGCAGAGCCCTGGGGTACCTGCACGACGGGTGAGGATGAGGACGTAGCTTTCCACCTCCGACAGCGGCGGGTTCCACTGCAGCAGCGCCTCRGTGGGAGTGATGTTGGTGGCTGTGACCCCCAGGGGGACATCCATGGCTGCATGGGGGAGAGATCCAGAGAGTCAGAGGCATTGGGAGACTGGACTATGAGCTGGAAGGGCTTCTTGTGGCATATCACTCTATTTCCTGCCCGGCTGCCCAGACACATGTGCATGCGCAGGAGTTAGTGCTGCCCAAGCTGGAGTGCAGAGATGTTGTAGTTTGTGTTATTCTGCTACCTGGGCTGCTCTTCCACTCTTTTCTAGATGGCCAGTCTGGCTTGTTAGGGATTTTCTTTAGGCTTTGAGGAGTCTGGAGATAGCAGAAGGTTTTATTCTTGCAGCAGATGCTGCTTGTGACAGGGCTTCCCTAGGGATTATTTCTGGAAATCTGTACTCTGTTTAGGAAAAGTTGTCATGATTGCCCAGCAGCATGTTTCTGGCTTCATGGTGCCTGGTACACAGGTTTATCACTTTTACCCATGACTACCCATGCATATTTGGGATAAACTTTGCTGAGACATACTTCAAAAGCCCACACTGAGCCCTTCTGAGCCCTGCTTATCATCTCCAGCTTGCATCCAGCTGGTGTGAGGTCCAGCTTGCTCTTAGTCACCTGGGTATTAGTGCAGGCAGGGACTGCCAGCCCTGGCAGGGCTGGAGCTGACACTGTTTGGCTGTTCCCTGCCCACCAAGAGCTCCTTCCCACCTGTGTATGCAGTGATGGAGGCCAGCTCACTCTCCTCCCGGCCCCGCACGCTCTTCAGCTCGATCTCATACTTGGTGGCAGGCTGCAGGTCCTGGAGGGTGTACTTGGTGGCATCCCTGGAGATGGCCATGCTGTCTGTCCTTCCTGCAGAGATGGAGCCAAGAGCTTTGACATCACGGCTGGGCCCATCCCTGGGGCTCAGGAGGGGCTTGGGAGGGGAGGGCAGTTCCACAGGACACTGGAGGTAACTGGGTTTTGTGCCTGCAGCTGYGCTCCTGTGTGCCCAGCACTCTGCTGGCCTGGCCTTTCCAGCATCATCCACAAAACTAGGGCCAAGGGAGGTGAGGTAGGCAAAACAGATGAGGGAGCTGGGATTTCAGGACTGAGCCCTGAATTTAACCATCTCTGGGGAGGGCACACTGCTGGGGGCCATTCTGTGTGCCCCTCTGTGCCAAGCTGGCTGCAGTGGTCCCTTCCCATCCTCATCCCAGTCACCCCATCCTCTGCCCTGGAGCCAATCCCAGTTATTGGTAGCTTTGCCCAAAGCACTGAGATRCTGTCTGGGTGAGGATGGCCTGGTGGCTTGCTTGGGCCAGCAGATGGAGGGAGGGTTGGAGCTGTGAGCTCAGGGCATGAACAGGAGTGGTGTGGCCCCTTACCTTCGGCAGCACGGTAGGATATCCTGTAGTGGTCAAAGGCAGCGRTGGGAGCACTCCAGTAGACCATCATGGACTCCTGGGTGACATTGCCCACCCTGAGGTCCTTTGGTGCATCAATCCCTGGTGAGATGGAGCACAGAGAAAAGCTGTGGGAGGCAGGCCCACTCCCCATGCCCCTGCCTGCCCTCCCCAGTGCCTGCTGGGGGGTGCCCCGTGGTACCTGTAGTGATGGAGCCCACGACAGGCTCAGAGCTGATGGTGCCATGCACRGCCACCAGGGACACCAGGTACTCTGTGGATGGCTGCAAGCCCGTCAGGCTGGTGTGCCTGCGGGTGCCATCGAGTGTGACCTGCTGGGCCTCCTCCTCCTCCTCATCCCGGCGGCTGTAGGTGAGGATGAGGCGGTCTGCTGGTGGGGATGGGTCACTCCACGTGACATTCACACTGGAGGATGTCAGCTGGGAGAAGTGCAGCTGGGAGATGGGCCGAACACCTGGAGGGTGGAGAGGAGAGATGCAACCTCAGCCATCTGCAGATCCTTACCTCCATGTTTTTCCCGGTGTTTGAATGGGAAATACTTAAAAGAGGTGGCAAAGCTGAAGATTTGGGCTCTCCATTGATCTGAAACTCTGTTGGGATCAAAAGACAGAACCAGGAGGGGGGAAATGGTACTTCTCTCAGTTACACCTGCAAACATCCTCCATCCCAGACCCATATAGTGGGTGATGGAACTGTCTCACTGGAGAAGGTATATGTTGTCTGCACTTCATGACTGCAGACTTTTCAGCCAGAGGTCCTTGTGAGGTCCCCCAAGGCTTCATTTCTTCTTCTTACGGGCACACAGGCCACCCTGCCCACAGAGCACAGCAGAGGGCTGTCTGTTYCCTCAATTCTGTCTTGTCCAGCAAAGCAAGTGTGTTCAGTGCTGCTGCCCAAAGGGATTGTGCCACCACATTGGTAGGGCCATCCTCCTTTTGAGATCAACTCTGTGGACACATTGACTCCAGCTCTCATCCCCATCACCACCTCAAGGGTTTTAATGCCAGGGATGCAGTGAGCTGGCAGAGATGCCAACAAGGTCTGTGCCCTTGTCCCCACGCCAGCTTGTTTTTCTCTACCTGTGAAGGCATCCACRGTGGCCTCCAGGCTCTGCTGCCGTCCCCTCTCAGCGATGATGGAGATGGTGTACTCTGTGCCGGGCTCCAGCTCYGAGAGGGTGAGCTGTGACTCGTCCCTGGACACTGTCACTTCAGAGGCCATTCCCGAGGCAGGGGTGAAGGTGACACGGTAGTGGTCGATGGGACCCGTGGCTTTGGTCCAAGCCAGTGAGATGGATGTCTCAGTGGAGGCTGTCACCAGCAGGTCYCGCGGGCTGTCAAGCTCTGTGGGAGAGGGTTGGTGCAGAGCTTTGTCCCCATGCACACACTGTCCCGTGGGGGCATCTGAGCCACAGCAGCCAGCTGTGCTTGGAGCAGGCAGTGGGGCCAAACTCACCAGTCCTGGCATTCATGGTCGCTGGCACGCTCTGCTGGCTGTCCATCACGGCTGAAATCCCAATGCCATATTCTGTTCCTGGCACCAGATCTACCAGGGAGGACAAAGAACATGACAGGGTTTGAGAGCAGCACCTGGCAGGGTGACCTCAGAGTCTGTGTGACCCCTTCTTCCACCTCCCACAGGTGGGGGCACAGGAGGGCCCTCCAGGGCATCCCTCAGGTCAGCAGCTCCTCTGCACATTGCAGAAGAGCTGAGTCTTCAAAAAGCCCTGTGGATGCCATTGGACAGGGAATTTGGGTTATTTTAGCTCAGAAACAAGCCATTTTTAAAAGTTGTTGCTGAGGTCTGCTGCAATTGCTGGCAGTGAGACAGAAGCTCTTGTGTGTGTGAGCTGAGATGGGAATGATAAAGTAGCTGTATTTTTTTCCAAAGTGATCAAATATTATCACAGGGCTGGTGTCTTGGAGAGAAATAAACTCTGCAGAGTAAATGAAGTGCACATTAATTGGGCAAGGTGCAGTCTTTCTGGGAGCTGAATCAAGCCTTTTTTTTAGGGTGGACATATCCTGAGGTGCCTCTCTCAAGGAATTTGGGAACTGAGCTCATCCAGCTCCTTTCCTCTTGCACTGCTTTATCTCCATGGAATATCTCTTGCCTCTGCCTGTCACTTCTGCTTGGCTGCTGGTGGCTTTATTCCCCTCTTCCCTGTGCYTCATGATCTTTCCCACAAAGTTGGAAAAATCCATAAACTTTCCAGCTCAGCCTCACTGTGCCTCGCCCAGGGGCAGAATCCCCTGGAGCCACCAAAACCTTTCCCAAGAGGTCAGGAGAGAGGAACATTCTCCTCCCCTGCTTTTCTCTTGCTACAGTGCAGTCTTGGTGATGGGGAGAAGATGGACCTGCTCAATTAGTGTCAGAAATATTCTGGAAAGAAGAGCCTAGCAGAAGGTAGRAGAAGGAAGAAATGAGCAGGAGGATATAAACCTTTTTTCTCTCAGCTCTTTTGGGATGAGGAAAATTATGGTTATTTCTGTGCAAATGCTGATTTTTAATAGAAGTTATGGGTCAAGGCCAGGCTTGCTGCACTTTTATGTGCAGCAAGTTTGATMAACTCTGCTCAGTGCTATTCCACACTGCTTTTCCTGCAGATAGATGAGATTGGCTGAAAGAATTGCTAATTACTTTCATACCATGGATCCCATCAGGTCCTGGGTGACTGGAAAAAAACCCAATGGGTTTTGCACAAAGGAAGGACATGACTACTCTGTACATAAAGAGCTATGGGAGAGGCTCATGTGCCATCCACACTATGACTTTTTGTTTGCTAGCAGAATGGCTTTTTCATTAKTTTCTGCTATGATTAGGTTGGTTTTTTATTTTTTTAATTKGTTTGTTTATGACACAGTACACTGGGGACTRGAAGCAATGCACTTGTGTGATGATGGAAGTACTATATTAAAAATCACTCTCTACAATTGACTTAAGAATCTGCATCTCTGCAGCTTGCTCTGGTTGGGTTTCTTGCAGCCTTACCTGAGTGTGGAAGAGCCTTGGCAGCTTTTTTAGTTTTATTGAGAAGAACAAGAGMCTTTAGGCTCTTGCCATATATTCCAAGGCAAGCTCAAGTCAAGCCATGGATATCATCTCAGTTTGTGTCACTGTTGTGCCTCTGCCCAGGGAGGGGGATTTGGCCCATTTTTGATGTTTCTTCTCACAYAGAAAGCCAACAAATGTCCTAAAGGAAAGCTAGCAGGAGTCCAGCACTGAGTCTCTGACCTCATCCTGTTTCTCCCCATRCATTCTCATCACGAACACAGAAGAAACCAGCCCTGATGTTTTTCTTCTCTMTGCATTCCACATTTTTCAAGATAAGTGCTCTAATTGCCTTGCTGCCCTCCAGCCTTTCTTGTGACTCTGCTGCTGTGCCCGTAACTTAACTTTTGGCTTTCCCACTGACCTTTCTCCTATAACTTCAGATGGCAGATACCTGAGCCCTTGAAGGTCCTGGGAAGGCAGAGAGTCAACATGGAAGAACCTGTCCTTCCATACTGAAGAACTTCAAGATGAATGAGAGAACATTTTTGCATATAATTCTTTTCTTTGCTCAAAATATGCCACTGGAGCAGCAAATCCATGAGGTAAGCATTTCTAGTCAAAAAGCAAGGAAATCTCACATATGTTGCTGCATAAGGTATTTGGGACTTTCCTGGCAGTGGGAGATGGGTGGTGTTTGCAGCCCCTATGCTGGCCTGAATAATGTACCACTTAAAGGACTTGCTCAAAACCAGCRTCTCTAGATTTGGGTCTGCTTTGAGCCCAGTTTGGAAAAAGGCACAAAACCCGGGCAGCCTGGCTCCGCATCACTGCCCACGGGGTATCATCACTCGTGGCTCTTTCCAAACAAACAGAAAAGAGAAGGATGAAATAATATTTTCGTGTAGATCAGCCTAAACAGACTTCTTCCCATTTCTCCCTTTGCTCCTTGCTAGCTCTATTTGCCACCTGGACAGATGACACTGCTGAGTCAGGGACAGAAAGAAGACTCCAGTGTTCAGGTGGATCAGAAGGCAAAAGGGTTTGATGAAAGTAGTGGGTCTTTTTACAATGTGACTCTCTAAGGTGAGGCTTGAYTGGTTTCAAAGTAGAAACATCTCACACCATTRGTGACTATGAACAGCACACTCTGGAGAACTATATCTATAAACAATGATTACAGAAAKAGAGATAATAATTGTTCGAATTCTTTCATCTAAATTTTCCACAGCTTCCCAGGATTCTCCTGGGACAACCATGTCTCTCTCTGTTCAGAGGACATATAATTACTGTAGGGGGATACAGTATGGGTAAATGAAGGCGGTATAGAATGTAATCTTATCCCCTAAAGAGTTGCAGCTGGACCAATTGCTAAAGAGTAGGAGCAGGCCTGATCTTAACAGGCCACACCTGTAGCCAATAAGAACAGTGKTATAAAAGAGTGGATTGGTGGGAACTGGAGTCAGTTGGCTGCTRTGAGTACAAGGAAAAGTCAGTGCCTAGAGGAGTTGCCTACAAGAAACATYAAGGAGGTACAAAACTCTAGCAATATGGAACCTTTGCAATATAATGATAATAGAACTCATGCACTATAATGACAACAAATTACTACAGACAGATCCTTGCTGGAGGTGCACCCAGATGCACACACAGGGGAAAACGAGCTCTGTCCCAAGGAAAACCTTCTCTTCAGAAAGTAGTAAACTCCAAAACAACCTCAAACTTGTGCCAGCATGAGGGCAACTGAATCTTGGTGCTGATTTGGGATCTCCTTTGCCCTACCTAGCTGAGAGGAGGGGGAGGAAGGGCACTGTGACTGTGTTCACAGGGGTCCAAGGAAGAGGGAAGAGACAAGGATCTGMCTCCATGTTTCAGAAGGCTTGATTTATTGTTTTATGATATATATTATATTAAAACTATACTAAAAGAATAGAAGAAAGGATTTCATCAGAAGGCTAGCTAAGAATAGAAAAAGAAGGAATGAATAACAAAGGCTTGTGGCTCGGACTGAGAGTCTGAGCCAGCTGACTGTGATTGGCCATTAATTAGAAACAACCCTATGAGACCAATCACAGATGCACCTGTTGCATTCCACAGCAGCARATAATCATTGTTTACATTTTGTTCCTGAGGCCTCTCAGCTTCTCAGGAGGAAAAATCCTAAGGAAAAGATTTTTCAGAAAATATCAYGGCTCCAGGGCGCGAGGGTGCGTGCGTACCTGCGAGGGTGGCGCGGGTGGTGGGGCCGGCGTGGCGTGGCACCAGGAGCTCGTGGTAGTGCTCCCCGGCCAGGGTGCTGTAGACCACCCTGTAGCTGTGYGCCTCGGCCTCGCTGTTGTCCCAGGCAAGCTCGAGGCTGGCGGGGCTCCGCGAGCCCACCCGCAGGTTCTTGGGGGCGTCGATCTCTGCGCGACACAAGGGACAGAGGCACGGTGTCACCGCATGGAAYGCACCCCGCAGCCCTGCCACAGCCAGGGGGGACAGCCAGGAGATCCCTCCTCCCCTGAGCATGGCCTGGCAGGAAGGGCTGGAACATTTGCTCTCACCCCCTGCTCCCTCCCTGCTCACTCCCAGCACAGACTGGGAGATGCCACCCCAAGAGGGTGACACAAATGCTGGCAGCATCCTCRGTAAGGTAGTTGGGCAGCTGGTTCTGTGTTATTTAAAAAAGAAAACTCTTTTCCCCYGTATTAAGGTAAAAGAAACTGAGGCACTGCGAGTAAGAGGAAAAGGGGCTCTGTAGTAGCCATGCATTGGCCTGAACTGCTCATGGAAGAAAACCTTGAGCATCTTTACGGGCTCATCCACACTCATACACTGCCCAAAGGGTTTGTTTATTGGTGCTGCTCAGGCTGTGTACTGAATGTGCTCTGGTTTGCACAATAAACCCCTGCAGTGAGCCAACAGCTGGGGCTGGGCACCAGTGGACAGTGGGTAATGGTGATGGATCTGAGTTTGGGGGGATGCTTTTATGTTGCCTTTTAGAAATAAAGCAAGGAAGGCCAAGGCAGCAAATCAGTTGGGGTAAGCATCTCATCTGAAATATTTATCTATAGAGATATGTACACACACAATTCACATCCCACAGTTATTACAGTAGGAGCCTCATAGCCAGCAGTAATGTACATGACAATTTATATACCATAAACCAGCACAGAAATACACGCTCTGACTCCTCCTTTATGGCACAGTAAATTAAATCCCTTAGCTATCTGCAGGCTTAACATTAATTAAAGTTTTACTGACCAGTTAGGATGCTCAGAGAAGATATAAAATAAGATAACCATGTTTCTGGATGTGCTGGTTTCAGCTGCTTGACTGCTGATTCCTTGGTCAAGGCACCTGCCTTGGTTCTTGATGTTGAGTGGGAGTGACTGTCCCCTTGAACTCAGACCTGTGCTGAGCATTTTGGTGCTTTTGAGAATTGTGCATTGAGCTGTGGGTGCTCTTAAGGACATAAACTGCTGAGTTCTAGAATTCTAAGCTGTGGGTCTGAATGGGCACTGGAGCTGGTGGGGATGTCTGTCCCAGGCAGCCTCAGCCTTGATGCTGCAGCAAGACGTGGCCAAGATGGGGTTGGTGTTGGGGTTTATCATCTAAATATGGGTGGTTGAGTCCATCCATGCCTCATCACTGGCATCTGGGATCACCTGGACTGCCTTGGGGACTATATGAGCATCCCTGGGAGCACAGGGCATTCATCACAGCTCTCTCACTGACACCCATTACAGCTGTAATGCAACTCATGCCCTTCTCTTGAGCTGGTTGTTGACAATAATTCCTCTTTGACTTTTTATGGTGGTATTTCCCAGGATTTGGGAGAGTTGGATGGGGAAAGGTGGAAGCTTTGGGAACACCAGAGAGGACCTTTTGCACTGGAGGTTTAGTGGCTAAACAGCCACTAGCAGCAGGGGCAGGCACAGAGGGCAGTTGTAGGATGTGTATTTTAGGGTAAGCTGAATCATTTGCTCTGCCTTGCTCTCTGATGGGATGGAGGGCACCTGCATTCAGGTGTCACCATTTACAACTGCATCTTAACCACTGTGCTTTCACCCCARTTCTTCCTCCTACCACATTAAACCCCACCTCACTTATGCCAGGAGAAAAAGAGGCATCACCAACCCCCAGCTGCAAAAAAMCCCTCAGCTTTTCCTCTTTGCTGTGGGACAACCCATCTGCAGACAGCAGCAAGCCACCTACCCATGCTTGCCAAAGAGACTCAAAAATTCACACCCAAAMATTCAGTTCACACCCAAAAATGCAATTCATGCCCAAAAATTCAGCTCTCCCAGCMAGGCCAGCTATCTCTACCTGTGGTGAACTGTGCGAAGGCGGGGCGGCTCTCGTTGGCGCCGCGCAGGGCGCTGACGGCGAGGTGGTAGCGGGCGCCGGGGCGCAGGGCCTGCAGGGAGTACTGGCTGAGGGGGGGCTGCAGGCGGAAGGTGGTCCTGCCGCCCTCCCCGTCCGCCAGCCCGTACTTCAGCAGGATGGCGTCCACCTTGGCACGAGGAGGGCTCCACTCCACGAAGGCCACCGTGTCCGAGACGTCCCGCACCAGGATCTGCGTCGGGCCGTCAATGACTGCGGGGGGGAAACGGGCACCTGTTATTGCGTGAGAGTTGGATGGAGAAAGGGGGAAGATCTGGGGACGCCAGGATTCAGGGATGCTGCAGGATGGCCTTCAGAGTGGCTGGAATTTGGATTTGGGGACAAGGGAGAGAGGTGGCATGGGCAAGAGGCATGACCCTGACCCCAAGATACTTAGAGGGTTTGCCCATTCCCTTGTCCCAATCTCCTGGCTCTTTCCTGAACCCTCTCTGCTTTCTGTGGACACCAGAGCAGGACCCAGCAGCTCTCTCACTGACACCCATTACAGCTATAATGCAGCTCATGCCATTCTCTTGAGCTGGTTATCAACAACAATTCCTCTTTGGCTTTTTAAGGTGGTATTTCTCTGGATTTGGATGGGGAAAGGAGGGAGATTTGGGGACGCCAAGATTCAGGGATGCTGCAGGTTGTCTTTCAAAGCAGCTGGAATTGGGATTTGGGAACAAGGGAGAGAGGTGGTGTGGGCAAAAGGCATGACCCTGACCCCAGGATACTTAGGGTATTTGGTCCTCATGGTTCCCAATCCTTTGTCCCAATCTCCCGGCTCTTTCCTGAACCCTCTCCACTTTCTGCAGACACCAGAGCAGGACCCACCAGCTCTCTCATTGACACCCATTACAGCTATAATGCAGCTCATGCCATTCTCTTGAGCTGGTTGTCGACAATAATTCCTCTTTGGCTCTTTAAGGTGGTACTTCCCAGGATGTAAAACTCCTGTATCTAACTGCAACACACGTTCTTTGCTGTAAGGTTGCTGCTTGTACTTTTGCATTGAAAAAACATGCAATTTTCCTTTGTGCCCAGCTCTTCAAATTATCCAAACAACTTTTATTGATGTTCTTCTATGCAATTTACTCTTTTCTGATCCTTTCCATCATTGGCAAAATTTATCAGCAACAGTATTATGTCTTTTGAAAGGTGTTGACAGTGTGTTAAATAACGTGGGGCCAAGGACAAGATCCAAGTGTTGAGAACTGAGGAATGTCTCTAGAAATGTTCCTGCTTTGGTGCCAGCTCCTGGTTTGTCCTTAAACTGAGGAATCAGCTCATAAAGCTGTTGATGTCTTGGCAGTGGGAAGAGAGGAGAAAATGCAACTGCTCTGGTGAATCTTCATAACTAGCTGGGTGTGGGGTTATGGTTGGTGTCCAAAAAAACCTTTCAGATAAATGGTTTTTAGAAAAATTAATACCAGAGATCTACTGGGAGACATTTTTGGACACTTCTGCTTTTTTTTTTTTTTTATTTTTTTTTAGAGATTTGAGCCTTTCCTTCCTCCACACCCCCCAACACTCAACCTTTGGACATCCTGGGCTCAAGCCTGGCTGATGGATGCTTTGAGTCTGGATGGATGCATGGATGGATGGAGCCAAGCCTTGGCTTTGAGATGCTTTGAGACTGGATGGATGCATGGATGGATGGAGCCAAGCCTTGCCATCGCTCCTGTGCCATGGCAGTGCTCATACATGAAGCCTGCTGGGCAGCCTGTGCCAGGATCATCACTTAGATGATCACAACGTGGGTGAAAAAGCCCACTTTGGTTCTGTAATTCGTACTGCGGGGAGGGGGGTTAGAAAGGGACATGGAAGAATTTGGAGTAGTGAGGTGAGGTCTGGGGGCAAAACAGCAGAGGAGGGAGCCCCGCTGGGAGTCCCACTGTTCAGGTAGGATCTGGCTGTCCAGCTTGGCCAGGTCATGCATATCCTCAATCTCCAGCTGCTTCATGCTGTCCAGTCACCCAGGTGATCCACATCTACTTAACTGTATGGCATAAAACCATGYCTTTGCTGCCTGATCCTGGCACAAGTTGCTGAGGAAGAGCAAGGATGATGGGGATGAAGCTCTGGGGGTGCTGCAGAGGAAGGCAGACACCAGCACAGGGATGCTTCCACGGAGCACAGATCCCGGAGCCCTCTGCTCCACCTGCACTCCATTGCAAAGGTCAACCCTTGAGTTTGAAGTACCAGCTTCTATTTTCGCTGACTTTCCAGGGAAAGGAAGTTTCTGGCTTGACCAGGAGATGTCTCTATTAAGCCACGTCGAGCTGAACGCAGAGGCAAAGCAGGAGGAGAGGACTGTGCTGGGGAAGATGAGCCCTGCAACAACCTGCTGCGGTGGAGGGACCCTCCCTTCACTCTCACGGCTGCCTCAATTAGCAGCACCTCATTGCAGCCCTCCGGCAGCTATTTAAGTGCTGTTTCCTCTTGGAACAGCTCAGGTGGAGCTAGCAGACGTCTGCCTGGCTTTCAAGGCAGCCTGCAAGAGATCTGGTGTGAAGTGACTCCTCTCCCCCGTGAGCTCAGCCCATCGCTGCCTCTCCTTCAGCAAGAAGACCCAGAAGAATTTTCTCTGGTCTACAGGAAGGACCAGTGAGTGGGCAAACAAACTGGTTAGGAAGGGACGTGCTATTGCTCCTGGCTCCCTGCCCTGCTGCCTGATTTGCCTGAATAGGTGGGAGTTGAGGGCATTTAGTGACACAAAAGCAGGTGGGAGTTTTAGTCTGTTATGTATGAGTAAGTAATGCACTTGTAGATATATTTCTTGAGGGCCTTCAAAATGTGAGATTACCAGAGAAGAATAATTTATCCAGCTATACAATAAAAGCAGAATTGAGTCTTCACTCCCAACCCCATTAACCTTGCCACAGTTTCTGCACTTGTGACAATTTAGGAGAGAGAGGGACAAAACACTGCATGAAGAAGCTGTTGCTACAATGTTGGCTGCAAGTTTCATCCCTGCCCATGGGACTTTATTTTGGGCCCAAGCCCTGGGCACTGCTGTGCTGCCCGCAGGTGAGGGTCACTCACGGGTTGAGACGCTGTCAGAGGTGGGGGGGCTTCTGGCTTGTTCCTTCAGGGCCACCACGGTGACAGTGTACTCCTCCCCTGGCTTCAGCCCCGTCTGGTTGAAGGTGGTGACGGTGCTGGGGAGCTGGGCAATCACACCACCCTCGTTATTCTGTCAGGGAATGAAACAAGCATTAACTCTCCCCACCAGCTGGTGTTTGGGGGGGACTGATGTGCAAAGAGAGGTGCCCCCCATGCTGCATCCTTCCACAGCCTCTCTGCATCCCCAAATCACATGGTCACCTTGGCACACCCCAGCATGGAGGGAGAAAGCTGGGATGAGATCACCYCCCAGGCGTGGAGTGCTTGTGTTGTTGGGCTGCAAAATCCTCCCCATCCCTCCTCCCTCCCCAGCTTCTGTGTATTTGTGCCTCTGCTGTTCAGAAAGAGGAAAGATGATTAAACCAAAGCCTTGGCTAGGCTTGTTTTCCCTGCTCTTCAGGTGCCAGGAGCCTTTTGTTGTTGATGTATAGGTATGAAGCTGTGAGGTCTTTATTTTCCTGTCACCTGCTTTTTAGCCATCTTTAGTACACTCATTTATGCCTTGTGGTTTTGCCCTGAAAAACTGTGAGGCTTTAAACAACTGCACATGTCACCTTTCCTGCCAGTGCTTGGACAAAGGATCTTTTCTTGCTGCTGTCTTCACTAATAACATGCTAAACAAATCTTTGCACATAACTCTCAATTCATATTCATCCCTTTTCTCATTAAACAGGAAACCTTCCATTTTAGCCATCAGTTACCATTTTACCTTTCCTAATTTTCTTTGCTAAATCTGTCTTCTCTTTGTCTTTTTCCCCACCCCATCCCCAGTGCAGGCAGCAGATGGGCAATCCTGCCTGACCCAGCTTTTGTGGGGTGAGAGCATCACAGAGACCTTGGAAGGAGAGTGGAAAGAGCTTTGCAGGAAGCTGCAAGCATCCTCATTGGGCTGCTGAGGACCAAATTAGCATCTTCTCACCCAGTTTTTGGGAAGACAGGTCAGTTTTTCTCACAGAGGTTATGATGCTGCAGTTGTAAAGTTATAACTCCGTTGTTTTTAGCCTTTGGGAATGGGTTTTGGGTTTGTTTGAGGTGTGGCAATGCTTTGGCATGTACCCAAGCAAGCACTGCTTGCAGGGCAGTAAAGGACACAGCACCTTCTGCCTAATTTTAGGGGGAAAGGCAATAAYAGAGACTCCAGAAAGGCCAATTTTGGCAGCTGATGGGCAGGAACATGACTGTGACTTTGTCTTAACTCATGGATTTGAGAACCTTAAAGCCCAGTGAACTACATGCCTTCCCTACCCAAGACCCTGCATCCAGGAACAGCCCTCCTTCTGCATTTTATCTGCCTTTAAATGCCAGAATGTTTCCATGTATTTTTAAGTTTAAGCTTAAAAACAGGAAAAAAGAACCAATGCTTTGCATTTATGTACTTCAGAGGGAAGCTGTTCAGCTTAATTCCTGAGTAATAGTGAAATGTTTAAAAGAGGTATTTTTTCCTACCAAACGCTTTTCTCTGATATTGCTGTATTTTTCAGCTTTAATCCTGAATGATCACCTGATGGTGACTGCAAATTATCCCAGGGTCTATACCTGCATTACATGAGCTTCAGCTTCTGACAAAATTTGCATGTGGATGTAGCCAACATCACATCAATAATCTCCCAGCAACTCTTTGGAAACAAGAGTATTGAGTTATTTAAGGCAATTGGGCCCTTGTTTTGTGTCGTGCAATGATACTCATAGTTAAGAGTATTTAAAACTTTGGGGCCAAATTCTGCAGTTCTCCACGGCCCAGAGCTGCCTTTGATTCCAGTGCAGGTTTTTGTACCAATGAAAACACCATAATTGAGCCCTTAATCAGCATTTCTTTTACTGCTGGGGCTTGAATGCTCTTATAAAGAGGCTCCATGTACAATTGAAGCTGTACTTATGGCTAAATGGTGTAGAAATTATGAATATAGACTAAATACTTGATGTACAATTTTTGTTGCTGTGCACAGAAAATTTGGGGTATTTAGGGCAACATTTTTATCCTTTCATCTTTTCTGGCAAGGTTTCTACCTGCTCATCACTGCGATTAAAATTAAAATTCCATGGCAGGAATGAAGTGTGCGTGTGACTTGGGGGGGGCTGAAGGTTCTTGTCTGGGAGCCAGCAGCTGCTCACTTTGATCCAGGCTGCTTTGGGGAGCTTAGTGTAAAGAGCAGGGCAAGGAAGAGGAGGAGGGAGAGTCATTGCAAAGGAGATGGAAAGGAAAAAGAGGATGTGACGACAAGAGTGAGGCTGGAAGGTTTTTTTCCCATCACTGGATTTTTTTGGGGGACATTTCTTTGAGGACATGCAAGTTTGACACAAAAACTAATRGGGAAATGCAGGCTGGCAGTCTGGGGAGTCTGGTGTGCAGCACAGAAATGGCAAACACAGGCTTCCTTTGGGGAAGSGGGTAATTGGAAGCTGATTTAGGATGCTCTCACTGGGTGCACCCTGCAGTGCCAGGGGTGTGGCAGCAGTACCTTGGGGATGAAGCTGATCTCCCAGCCGTCCAAGGGGAAGGAGAAGGGCTCCCACTGCACCTCTGCTGTTGTCTCTGTGATGGTCTTGAACTTCAGCCCCTGTGGTGTGGCGAGGTCTGCAAGGGAGCAGGGGTGGTGAGCAAAGCGGGGTGGRTGTGCACATGCTGTACCCACCCTGCTCCCCATGGGTATTTTGTTATCTGAGCAACAAAAACAGGGAAACTTTTGATGTCTGTTAGCAAAATTCCTTTTTCCCTGCTCCACATGTGTTGGAGGGAAAAGAGGGAAATGTCAGGACCTATGGACACTGAGGTATCATCCCGCTGCACTGTGGTGTGAACAGAGTGAATGATGGGGCTGCAAAGGGGGATGTGGATAGTTTCTGTTTTTCCCCTGCCCTTAGTCTCCAAGAAACCCCTCTGGAGGTTGGCATTACAGCTTGATACTCCTGTTTTCCTCTGTGCATCACAGTCCTGGTCAGGCCTGTGTTTCTCCTGATGCACAGCAGCATCCCCTCCTGCTGCACCATCATGGGGAGTCATCACGGGGAACCATCCGTTCAGGAGGGGGAGGAGAACCTGAGATTTACACGTYATATTGTAGTATTTTCCCTGATGAAAAAATGTAATGCTTTGGGCTACATTCTGGAGGCTTCAATCAAACTCTGGAAGCTTTTTCATCCAAACAGAGAGAATGGACACATTTCCTCCTTTCCTATCTCCCTATTATTGATACAGTTTTTAAAATTTTTTTTCCTTCATTTTGAAGGCTCAAGTTTCTGCTGCTAGAAGTTTTTTTATGTAAAAAGTGAGCCAGCTTGAGCATCCCCTCAGGACACATGGGCAGCAAGCAACAAGTGCAGTAGGATACTTACTGGTCATCACCCTGGAGGTAACGGGGATGCTGAAGACGTCACTGATGACTGCATAGACGCTGACATTGTAGGCAACACCTGGCTCCAGGTCCGTGATGGTGATGCTGCTCCAGTCCCCAGGCACCCTCTGCTGAAGCTGGGAGCCCCCTGGCACGGCGGGCTGGTAGGACACCACGTACTCAGTGGCTGCCCCGGGGCTGTCCCAGGCCAGCTCGATGGAGCTGTCGCTGATCCCCGTCACCCGCAGGTTCTCAGGGGGAGACACTGGTGGGAAGGACAGAGGTATGGAGAGTGTCAGGGTGTGCCTGGCTTATTCTTCCACTCCTGTGGGAGGCTGTGGAGGTCTGCTGGTGGGCACAGGCTGGGTGTTATGTGCTACCTATGGTTGTTTGAACAGCTGTAACAAGKTAAAGGCTCAGGAGAACCTGTTGCACTAAGGGTTTAGCCCCCATCTTGGTATGTATGTGARTTTATAAAATTAGAGCGTTTTGGGAAAATTGTAAAAGATAGGTTTTACAGACAGTAGAATTGTGATTAGAGTTAAGTAGTAGCTATAAAATTAATTAGGAGAAAAATTAGGTAAGAAGTAGAAAATTAAGAATAAATAGAACGATGGTTTGTGTATTAATGTTTGTTTAGAATAATTTTTTAAGTTGTAGAAAAGTATGTTTAGTAAGATATTAGGAAGTTTTAAGCTTAATAATGGAGTTTTGTGCATTGTGTTTTAAGGTTTACARGCAGGTATTATATTCTAAATAAGCAAGCACTGTTTCAACCAAAGGTACATGTGCTTATAGTGGTTGGATGGAACTACTGCCAATATGCTTTTGCTTTGTGTGATTGATCAAAAAACTTTTAAAGTGAGTTGTAACATTAAGTTCTTGGTCTGCTGCCTGGGATGTGAGCTGCTGGCATCTTCCCATTGTCATCACCATGTAATGAGACTGATRCTGGAAAATAAACCARCTCAAGGCATGTTCCTAGCAGTCTCATCCTGTTTGTGAYTTGTACASAGCCCCCAGCTGGCTGGGATGAACCTCACCAGCTTTTTGTTCACCTCCCAAACTTTTGTCCACRGTGTCTTTGGGGACAGGGATAACAGGGAGGTAGCCACACTGTGGGACCTCAGTGTATCTATCCTAAGTGATGCTCTCTGAGGGTATGGAGCTGATGCTGGAAAATAAACCAGCTCAAGACACGTTCCTAGCAGTCTCATCCTGTTTGTGATTTGTACATAGCCCCRGCTGGCTGGGATGAACCTCACCAGCTTTTTGCTCAGCTCCCATAGTGTCTTTGGGGACAGGGATAACAGGATGAGGGAACTCAGTGTCCTAAGTGGCGCTCTCTGCCAGGTAAGGATTTCTGCCAGGCTTCRCGGCGCTCCTATGGGACTCTGGTCACCTCGAAACCCTTGCTTATGCAACACTTGACCCTGGCTTAAGCCCCCCCGCGCCCCGCTCTACCTTCCGAGCAGTCGTGCCCGCCGTAGCCTCTCTCGCAGACGCAGAGCCCGTCGCGGCAGAGCCCGCGGCCGCCGCAGCCGGCGGGGCAGCGCTGCCGGCCGCAGTCCTGCCCGGCGAAGCCCTCCTGGCACTCGCAGGTGCCGTTCACGCAGCGGCCCCGGCCCGAGCAGTCGCGGGGGCAGCGCAGCTCCGAGCAGTCGTCCCCGGTGAATCCCTCCTCGCACACGCACTCGCCGTCCACGCAGAGCCCGCGGGAGCCGCAGCCGGCGGGGCAGCGCGGCTGGGAGCAGTCCTCGCCGCCGTAGTCGCTGTCGCAGATGCACTGTCCCTCCAGGCACACGCCGCGGCTGGAGCAGCCCCCGGGGCACAGCGGCTCCGAGCAGTTGCTGCCCGCCCAGCCCTCCGTGCACACGCAGCTGCACGACTCCAGGCTGAAATTCCCGTGGCCGCTGCACTGCGGGATGTAATCCAGCTGCCCTGCAAGGATGCGGGAGCGAGGGTCAGAACCCGGCGGGTGGGAGGTGGAAAAGGTCGGGGTTGGTCTCGGGTCAGCCCTCTGAAAGACTGGAGAAGGGCGGCAGGCGTGGGGTCAGGCGGGGATAGTTCTCTCTCTGGCAAACTGGTGGCTTTAGGGCTGAAAGGGGAAGAATTGGTGGGGTTGTGGTGGGGTTTGGGTGGATCTTTCCCTAGGGAGCAGTGGCCCCCGTAACTATGGGTGCCATCAGCCTCGTGGTGGTGCAGGTGCTCCCTTTGGTTTCTCTCCAGCTCAGCACTCAGCAGGAACTTCCTTAGACCTCTTACGGGAAAGAACCTTTCCTGGCCAAACCCTCTGTACCAGCCATGACTCCTCTGGTCTCACATCTACCCACTTCTCCTTTTTTACAGCTGAGAGATCCCCAGCTGCTTTCCCTCTCTCCTCTACGAGGTAGGTATGTACCCAAAGGCATCATCCTCATCCCTATCCTRGAGAACCTGATTAGGACAGAACTGCTGGCTTTGGGCACACTGCGGTTGTGGAAAAGCAGGGACAGCACCAGGGCTCTGTGGCCAGCACCTCTAATGCCCTCTCAACCTGGCAGCCTTGCACAGGTTGCTCTGGGCTGAGGAGGGATGGTGGGGATGGAGGCAGCAGCCRCTGACGCTGCTAATGCTCCCCTGTTTTGCCCTCAAACAGAGCCATTGCTCYAGCCAAGGGTTTATCCCAGGCAGGCTAACTTTTCCTTGCTGATTTGTACTGCTTTTCCTCATGTGTACCAAGGAAGGACAGAAACCTTTTCTGTGCTTCTTCCAAACCTTTGCATCCCAAAGACCCCCAAGCCCCAGTAATCTGTCCCCAGCTAAATTTTCCATCCTWGCTGAGCTCTCCAAGCAGCTTTTCCAGTGAGGGGATGTAGCAGATGCACATGTAAAAGCAGCACAGTTACATGCTGYGCCAGACAGACACATTTGGGTTACTTTGCAGGACAATTCCCATCCAAACTGCAAATGCTGGGAATGCCAGGCAGGATCTCTTCAGATCTCAGCCTCTAGCTGAGTTATCAAAAGATGAGAGAGGATGCTTCTAAGTGTGCTGGAGAAAAGAGGCTTTCCTCAGGGAAAATTGCCTTGGGTGGTGGGGTAGGGATCCTGATTCCTTTGCAGTGCAGTGAATTGAAAGCAACTCTGGTAAAAATAAATGAAATTATTCCAGTTTTAGCTCGGCACATCTGTGATGGGAGTGGGGACTCCACCAAGCAATGAATATTTAATGAGACTGTCTATGCATGTTGCAAGTAACCCAAATAGGSCCATCAGAGTTTCAAATTAATTCCTTTAAAACAGGTTTTTTCCATAGCATTTCCTACATGACTTTAACCCTCACTTTGCACAGACTGTGTTTCCTGTTTTGTCTTAGTTATTAATGCAGCTGATGGATGTGGGCTGAAGCCATGSCTGGGAACACATTGACTTCCACTGGCCACATGATAGATGCCAGCCCAAGCCACCCTTGTTTCCAAGGGTGTGTCCATCCTTGTTTCTCCCTCCCTGACCAGCACATCTTTGGTGGAACTCTAGACCTGAGGACTGATTGCACTCATTGCATTTTAATGTGTCCTACACACAGAAAAATGTGTCCTTCCACTGGAAAAATCACACTAATAGCTGCAAAACTTCAAAATAAAAAAAATGCAGTGAGTATTGGGGATAAAAGGGTTTGGTTTTAATTTCTCTTCCTTTCTGTTGCTGCTGTTGGTGGGAAAAGCAGTTTTCCCCTGGAAAGATGCCCTGTGTGGTTCTCCTTGCTTAGTGTTTTCTTCCCTGCAAGGAGCCCTGGTGTGCTGCAGCCACGAGCCAGGCTGGGCTGCATTTGGGATGGATGCCCTTTGGGACAGCCCCTCATCCTCCAGACAAGGAGGAGTATCAGTATGCTGGCTCCTGGGCCATGGAAATGCAGCTGCCAGSCCAAACCTTCCTGACCCACCTCATTTCAGCTGAGTGCTGCTTTCCTGATGCTGGGGGACAGCTGAGGTGGAATGAGGGGCTGCCTTTAATGGAGTGACCTTAGTGGGACCTCTTGGAGGTCTCCACAAAAGCACATCTTTTTATTCAGATGTAGTATCGTGTTAATGGTTTTGTCTGGTGGGGTTTTTTAGGTTTTGTTTGCTTATTTAATGTAATTTTTTGTATTTCTTAATACTTTTTTTTTTTTTTTAAACTCAGCTTTTCAGATGTGTTCACTCCCCCTGCAGAGAAGATGAAGGGGCTTATTGCCAGCTGCCATGGGGCTGCCTTCAGCCCAGGGACAGCTCAGGAGAGCAGCAGCCACATCTCTGCTCCTTGTCTCACAAGCAGTGGCACGTGTCTAAGAGTGCTGGGAGGACTGCAGAGTTGGGAGATCCCCCTGCTCACCCCTAACCAGCTGTAATTTCATCCCTAAAGGGGTTCAGCTCTCTCTCTCCATTATGGAGTTTTCACAGAGTGTGGATGGGCACTCAAGTGACCAAAGCCCTCCCAGGGCTTTACCTGCCTTAGAGGACTTAAACTAAGTTTTTTCACGAAATCCACAGCCCCATCATGGGTAAACATGGGTTTTCCTCTGTCACACTCTGGTTTTGCATTAGGTTTTGCATTGTTTCTCCTGCCTCTCTCTCAAGCCCTCAGCCCCCAGCAAGAGCTAACAGGATGGCGTTACTACCTGTGGCTGCATTTTCTTGGCAGCAATTGGAGGTGCATTGGTCCCGGAGGATGGAGACCTCCCTCTCCAGCATCTCAATCCTGCTCAGCAGCTCCTGCAGGGATGGGAGGGAGGTGGAGCACTTGCAGGCCTGCTTGGGCATGTTTATCCTGTGGGTGAAGGTGACCTGGCTCTCGCTGTCGGAGGTCTGCTCCGTGTACTCTGCCAGCCGGTCGTCTTCTGAACTCACCTCCTCGCCCGAAGACTTGAACATGGAGGAGCAGCAGCTGTCCAGCGGGATGTTGATGTTGTAGATGTGGTGGAAGACCATGGGCTGCTCTTTGGTGGGTGGGCTGCAGTTGGTGAGGCCAGCTGCCTCATCCACCGCTGTCCTCTGGGCYGGCTCTGTCGTCACCTCCAGGCGGCACTCAAACGGCCTGAGGACAGCGCCCAGCAGAAGCAAGTTGAAGCTGATGACCACACTCCTCAGGATCGGGTTTTCACCATCAGTCCCCATTTTCCTGGGAGAGGGAAGAGCCTTCCAAGCTAGTCTTGGTCAGCCAAGAGCAGGGAGGACCTGGGAACACAGAAGCAAAAGAGCATGGTTGGTGTTAGCCTCGAAACTATGCTCAGCACGGAGAGACAGATCCTTCTTGGCACTTATCCAKACACATGTGAGGCCAGCTTCACCCACACACAGTCCTGCTGGCTTTGGTGTATAGGGACACAGTTTGGGGTAATTGGGARTGGGGCTGGGCTGAGCCTCATCCCCRATAGGCTGCAGCTGTGAGCAGCAGGTGAGCAGCACTGACAGCAACGAGCCATGGAGTGCCCACGGGCAATGACCAACCACCAAAGGGAACAGAGGGCACACAGGTGCAATGCATCAACAGGAGGGGATAAAAGGTTGGGCTAAAGAACAAGAGGAGCAGATGCTTGCAGCCCTCTGAATTGTTGTGGTGTTGCTTTGTGTGGGTTGAAGCTTTCTGAAATCATGTGATGTTATTCTGTGTATTGTGGCMGTCCCAACTGTGACATTGGTGGAGCCTAAATCAACCCTGAATGGAACTCATGGCTGGTGGGAAGACCTTGAGCAGTGATGAAGACAGATATTCTTGTTGTTATTGGTTTTTTTATTTAGGAAACAATCTGGTGCTATCAAAGCACCAAATACTCATCTCTGGGCCACTTACCACATCTTATTTTGCCACCCTCTGCCAATGCCATAACCTTGAGCAATTGCTCCCTCTTGCTTCTAATGCTGCTCTGGAGCTCCTCTCCAGTTCCCTAGGGAGTATCCCTGCCTCCCCCATTACCCTGAATGAATAAAAATATATGTTTGCTGGTTTCTCTCCAACAACACCTGGAACTCCTTTGGTAAGCTCTCTTTATCTTTTCCTGGTTTTAGGAAAAGCAAGAAAACCASAAATAACTGCAATGGGATGGTGCTGGCCATGCTCACAGAAGACAGGCTCTGTAAGTCGCAATTTGGGGCTGCATTCTCAGACTCTGACTCCYTCAAGTTGTCCTCTGCCTTCTGGGCTCTCTGCTGGCTCCTGGGTGGCCCTGGCTGACCCACAGGGAGATTCCTTGTCCCTGCACAGTGGGGCAGCCGTGGCAGGGGAAGGGACAGGGACTAATGAACACCRGCTGCCTCTGATTGACTCGTTGGTGCTCAAATCTCAGCACCCCCTCCTTGGCCTCTCACTTGGCTTTTTGTGTGTGCTCAGAGTGGAAGTAATTGTGGCCATGGGCCAGCTGCTCTGAGCCAGGCCAGTGCTGCAAAGGAAAACTCCTTGCAGGATGACAGGAGCAGCTTAGGCAGAGGGAAATGAAATCTTTCCTCTCCCCCTCTGTGCATCCAGCTTGCCTCAAGAGAGACACCAGAGCCAGTTTGTGAGCACAGCTGGATGGGGAGAAAGGTTCTGTGTGGGTGCAGGGGTGAGAGAGTGGGAGATGGAGGGTGGATAAAGGAGGGTGAGCACACACGCAGCACTAATGACAGTGAGCAGGGTGGTTGGGCAGTGAATAACCCTGTAACCCACAGACTGAACCCATTCATCTGCTGCTAGGAACTGCCAGCCTTATTGATCTGAATCTCTTTATCAGTACATTCATTACAGCTGCCCAGCTCTCCTCCTGAGTGGCAAGTCACGGCATTCCCTCCTGCCCCTTGGGCAGGGCATGATGCTGTGGGGATGCTGGCATCCCTGGGGAGTGATGCTGAGGAGATTTCCTGTAATATCACTGGTTGGGSTCTTAGTTGTGAAGTGGTGAAAAGTCACCATGGTTCAGGCTGATCCCAGCTCGAACCAGGCTGAAKCCACAGGGCAGGTGGATGCTCCTTGGAGTCCTCCAACCCAGAGCAGGCCAGACATCCCTATTAATGCTCAACTTCTTCCCAGAGACTTGGGCTGGCAGTTCTGAAGCCCTGCCAGGTTTGTGAATGCATTCCTGAGCTCTGTCACTGCCATTCCCTCTCTGGTCCCACTCTGCCTCCTGCTCCTGGTGTCAACCCAGGACCCATGACAATGAGCTCAGCCAGGGTGGGCTGGGAGGGCTCTGGGGCTGCAGGAGCAKTCTGGCAGCTTGAGTTGTGTCTGCCTGGGGAGAGAAACATTCAACATTCCTCCTTTGGGTTCCTCATTTTCCTGTGCTCCTGATGCTTCCCAGTCCAACTCACACTGCACTGACAAAACCGTTAAAAACCATTGATGGGGGAACAGATCCAGGACTGGATGTTTTTCATCCCCCTTTCACAAGGAAAAGAAGCCAATTTCTGTGTCATTTAATGTGTAAAATTTGCWTTAGAGCAAATTCTCCTAGGTTGCTTTTAGTCTTTTTTTTGATCATGGCTTTGTTGTCCTCAAGTTCAGACAAAACTCCCAGSTGGTGGCCTTCTGGATGGCTTTGATCCCTTTATCCCTAGAGGTGGCCTTGGAAAAGCTCCCATCCAGGGCAGTGAAGGCAGCTTTGAGCCTGTCCCTTTGCTGGTGTCTGCTGTCAGTGTCCTTCTCCTTCACTTTCTTCTGGACTGGGACAATGCCTCTCTGTCCCAGAGTGGCCTCTGTGTGACCAGGATAGGACAGATGATCTCCAGGTGTCTCTGGCACGGCACAACCTTGGGGCTGCTTCTATATTTTATCAGAACTGGTTACCTTTGGTTTGTTTTGCCTTTTTTTTTTTTTGCCCTACAATCCCCCTGAAACATGGGTGTTTGAATTAAAGTTCAAATTAAAGAGTTATTACAGTTAATTATGAAGTTTGGCAGGCATTAAGCTTTTGGCTCCAAAGCATTTCAACTTTGGGGAGCTGTGAAAGAATCAATCTGCTGCAATTTCTCTGTGGTGCTCAATAAAAAATACAGGCAATAGAAAACTGAGAAAAATATTTGATGGTTTTGCCAAACATGTACCACAGCAAAGCTCTCTCTTTCCCTCCCCATCAGCCTCTCTCCATCCAGGATTTGTGCCTTATGGGCCAGCAAAGGAAGAAACATAAAAACCCTATTAAATCCACAGCACATCCACCCTAATTATATCTTTTCAGTTATTTTTACATTTTGCTGATGGGCTGTATCTGTGTGAGCAGCTTTATGAGGATGAATGCAGAAGGAAACCTGTGTGTGGGGATGCTTGGAGCAGCTGTGCTGAGAAAGTCATTAATGCTGTGGCAGTGGTTTGGGGGGTGGGGAAACAGCATCCCCCAAAATGCAGCATCTGCAGCCCTTTTTTTRTAACTTAGCAATGTGAATGTAGCAAATGCAAACTGGGCTTTTGCAGGATGGGTGCAGAGACATCAGATCTGCACAATGAGTGTGATGCCAGCAGTTTTATCTGTGGCATTTTGTGGGGACAGTTTAATATTTGGATRGTCCAACAATATTTCTATTTTCATGGCAGTTTTGATGAACTGCTTTGGTTAAAAAAAAAAAAGTCAAATGTTGCCTGGGAAAATRTTTGAGAAAGGAAAATATTTGTTTCTTCAGCTATATATTGTGTACTAAAATGCTTCGGAAGTCACTAAAGATGTGAAAATGAACTTTTGTTTTCGAGTGAGAGATCTTTTAATCTACCCAGAGCATACAGAGATGGATATGTGTGTATATATATTTATGTACATTTATTGCATTCCCTTTTTCTGAACACCAGGTAAACCCAAGCCCTGCTGTTTGGTGCAGGTGACCAACTGGAAAATCAGATCTGTTTGGAGTTCAGGCCAGTGCTCATCCTCAATGCTGACCAACAACCCATCAAGAAACAGAATTTGCTGCTTGCTTCCTAGGCACGGCAGAGGCAAGCGGGTATTTGCTAACAGCCAGCAGTCCCTGAACCCTGTGATCAGAGCTGGGATGTGCTCCCTGCTGGAGCACAACTGGCAGGAGCCAGAGCTCTGTGATGGATTTGCTCCCACTGCTGTTAATGGTGGGAGAGACCCCAGGGTATGGTGATGTGGGAATCCTCTGAGTGTGTCACTTGGATTTTTTGTCACTGACATATTTTATGAAAMTCCTTTCGATAGGATTTTTCTCTTGAGAAGCCTCAGAAAAGAAATGTAAACAATAACTATCTGATTGCTTGGAATGAGGTTTGGAGGTTGCTTACCCACAGGTGCATCTTGGATTGGTCTCATGTGGATTGTTTTCAATTAATGGCCAATCACAGCCAGCTGTGTCAAGCTCTCTGAGTCAGTCACAAGATTTTATTATCATTCTTTTCTAGCCTTCTGATGTACCCTTTCTCTTTCTTCAGTATAGTTTTAGTATAGCACTTTCTTTTAATATAATATCATAAAATAATAAATCAGCCTTCTGAAACATGGATTCAAGATTCTCATCTCTTCCCTCATCCTGGGGACCCTCAAACACCACCACAGACTTTTGTGTTGAGAAGTGTCCTGCAGGTTTTCCATAAGCCAAAATCTGCTGATGGATGGTTTTGAGGGCTGCCAAAGCCAAGTGCTTGGTGCAGATGGTGCCTGTTCCATGCCATGGCAGGGTGCAGCCCATGCAGCTTTCCCCTTGGTTCACTGGGAAGGAAATTCAGCTCCATGGTGTCCCTGAGTGGCTTCCCAGCCTTAGACTTGTCATTCCAAGGCGATCACACAGCTGGAAAACTGACCTGGATTGTATTGCAAGCTCAGAATCCCAGCTYTGGAGTTTTTTGGGATCTCCAAAGTGAGGCTGCAGGACTCTGGTTTAGGGCAACTCATCGTTCCCATCCACCATTGAAATCTCTGCTGTGTGCCATGTCCTTCAGCCATAGCAGGTGTCACCCTGATTTTTTAAGTCTTTCTAAGCCTTCTGATGTTTACATTCTTGTAACAAACTTTCTGACACGCTTTATGTAAATAACTTATTGTTTTACATTCTTTTATGGAGGAGGAGAAATTTGATGGACTGTTGGTTTGTCCAGTGTCATTGGMGAGATGGCACTTTCACCCTCCGATCCACTGTCACTTTTGGAAATATGTAAATGTTGGAGTCAGAATTAAACTTTCCCTCTTTTTGCCCTGAAGAGTCCAATGTCTGTGTTGTTTTATTTTGTATCCTAAAGCAACAGGTGAGGATGTGTACATGGCAAGGCACTGGCACCCAGGGAAGGGGTCAATCACCATCCTTGGAGGGATTTTAAAAAACTTGTGTATATGGCACCTGGGGACATAGTGGTGTCTCCACCTGCCATAAATACAAGTTTAGTGGTGGACTTAGCAGTGCCAAATTCATAGTTGGACCCTGATCTTAGARGTCYTTTCCAACCCAAATGATTCTAGGATTCTCAGACCCGGTGATGTGTGCCTTGCTTTTGCTTTGCTTTGTGGTTCAGCAAGAAACTCTTGTGATTTTCCTGTCCCACTGGATTATTTCCACTATTTCTCCACTGCTAATGGAGAAATAGTGGAAATATTTCTCCTGAGCAGCTGAAACTGCTGCAAATTTGCGTCATTAGACTGGTCTGCACAAGTAGGATCCTCCTGAGCAGATGTGGAGATGCAGCATGTCCTGCAGACCAAATCCCTGCTGCAGCCTTGTGAGGGGAAGCAGCCCTGGTGCCCTGTTATGACTGACCTACTGATGGGTAATTTGTCTGTTTAAAAAGGTTTTCATTGTGTTAATTCCAGGGAGAGAGTGAAGRTCCTTGCTGTGTGAAAGCAAATAAAGCCTTCTCCCTTATCAACTCCTTCTGCACCCTCTGCTTAACTGCAACCCTTATCACCCCTCTAAACACAGCCTGTTGCAGGATTTGGGAGAAATTAAAGGAGGTGGAAAGCTCAGAGAAGCAAACCRTCCATTGTAACAGTGGTTGCTTGATTGCCAGGTCCTGTGGATTTATGGGGCTGAAGCTGAGGACCACCAAGGAAACCACGCCAGAAAATCACAACTGAGTGTTTCCTTTTCCATCCCATGCTGTCACCATCAGCCCTCAGAGGGGAAATGACCAGTGACACGTTTAAGGATGAAATACTTTGATGCTTTTACCAGTTTTCCCTAACTGTATGCAGATGAAGAAATCTATGGATCTCCCAACTGGCTGCAAATTCTGCCAGTTTAAAAATTCACACACACCTCTGTCATTGCCACCTACGTTATGTATTGCTTTCATTACATATTCTTTTGTTGAATTGCCATGGAATATATCAATAGCCTCTGTAAACTCCCACAGGAAAGCAAACAATAGCTTAGTGCAGAAATTTTGGGAGGAATCTCCTTTTATTTTCACATTCAGTCTGCATGCAGCACGACTGGCTTCACAYCACCTCAACAGCTGCCTCCTGTGAAGTCTGTGAATCACCAGGTTAAGTTTTATTTTAGCAACAGATGCCAGCTCTAATCTGAGCCTATCCCAGCATTTTAAAGAGCAAATTTTTGTGCTATCTTCATTTATATATATATATGTGTGTATGTATATTTGCAGGTACTTTATCAGTTCCCTGCATTCGAACTGTGTTTAAACACACGCCACAAAGGAATTCTTGCTCAGTGCAAAATTAGCTTCTGTGACTGGCTTGCCAAGGTGAGCACCTAATTTTATACTGAAGACCAAGGTGTGTGCCCAATTTCACAGTGAGAGGTGTTAGCAGTGAGCTTGGTCTGGCCACTGCCTGTCCCCCTCACCAGCCCCAGTGCCCTGTGGGCGATGCTGGGATGCAGCACAGGCTGGGAACACATGGCACAGGATGGTTCATGGTTAAAGGCTTCCCTCTCTTCTCCMACACAAATATGAAGACCTAGAAGCACCCACAGTGCCCAGTGTCCTGCAGGAAGGTGACCCATTCCCCTCTGGGTCCAGGTGAACCAGCCTGGTCCAGTGGTGCCTGAAATCCCAGCTCCTGATGCGAGTTGCTGCCTGCCAACACTGAGCTCTTCCATGTTGGGAAGGATGAAAGTTTGACAAGAAAGTCTCACAGATATGCATGCTTACAGAAAGATTTTTGAATGCAGAGTCTGATGAAGGAATTGAGATGGAAGCAAGTTTTGATATAGAAGAAAGGAATTGCTGAGCCAGTCTTACTGGATAACCAAGGAGGCAAAGGGTGTGTTAGTTAGAAGGGGTTTTTATGGCTTAGAGAAAGGATAAACCCACYYCAAACAAAAAGATGTTTTTACCAAGCAGAAAGATAGCACAGGCAAACAAGTCAGCAAATGTGGCAYGTAGAAAAAAKGTCTCAGAAYTTTCCACTGCAAGAAAACTGAAAAACAACTTCTAGCTCAAACTGTAATRTACTGACTTTYAGTGATTGGAGAACAGTAACATGAATATGGTAATTACAGTAGTTATGATAGGCTGTAGATAAAAGTATAGGTAYGGAGGTATGGATTGGTTCTACTGTATTAAGATGCTCAGCAAAGAAAAGTATAGAATGCACTGTAACCTAAACTCAGGGTCTSCAGGSCTRCCTGCAGCTGGAGCTGACAGCTGTGGGCACAGCTCTGTCACCCACCACCCTGGACTGCTGTGATCTCTTGGATGGAATAAACTGCATTTTGGAGAGCTCCCWGGAGTCCCACATCTCTCATTCAGGCTCTTACATTTCCACACCAACTTGTGAGCCTGGGCATGTGCTTTGTGAGTGTTTGGTGGCCTGACACTAAGCCTGGCCCTTTGAGCACTGGGATTTGATGTGTGTTGGGGATGGCCTCAGCTGCCCTGCTGCCTGGACAGCCCTGTCCTTCGGGATTCCTGCCTGGGCAAAGTCCTCACACCCTGCACTTCACACCATGCATTTATTCACAGGGAGCTGTGAAATGAACCCCCCTCAGCAGGCCTGCATGTTGCAGAAGGGTTTATTTCATCCTTCCATGGCGTCTCTGGGAGTTTAAGGAGTTTTACCAGGGAGAGCTGGGGACAGGGCTGGGATAGCTCCTGCTGCTGTTCTCACCAGCACCTCCATTTGCACATAGAGGTGCTTCTGGGTCATCACTCCTGCCCTGTGCCTGGGGAGAGCTTAACTTTCTGAAGCATGATTTTGGGATGGGGACAGACCTTTCAAGATGCTAGCCTTCAGTGCTAAAGCTCTGCACTGTGTTCCCAAGCCCTGTGATGGTCATTGTCCCYGTCCCAGCAGCTCATGGAGTTCCACTGGAGATGCTGAGAAGCTGTAAATGAGAAATTAGCTGCAATTATGGAACATCACAGGGCATAAATACCCTCTAAATCCTCTTTAATTACATGGTAGCACTTAATTACATGGCAACAAGAATGTAAGCACAAAAATAAATATGATTTCAGTTTTATCTTTAGCAGAGGCACTGGTAATTAATTTTGGAGGGTGATGTAGGACCTGCGTGGTGTGGACTCCACTAGCACAGTACTGCAAAGGTGCTGCTGCCCAGGACAGACAAACCTCCCTTCTTCTCCCTCTCCAACAGCCACAACTTTGTCATTTCTTCCCATTCCCCACTCAGTGCCATCCCTCTCTCTGTCTGTCTGTCTGCATGCCGATGCACAGGCAGAGACTTGCAGATGTCAGGATAAGGCAGGACCTGTCAGTGAAGTGTCCACTCATCCTCCTTGTCTTAGGCTGGAAGGTGTGGCTGGGGGTGTGTTCTGTTCCCCTCTGTCAGAGGTGGGGCAGTTATCCTCTGTTCATTGGGCAGTTTTCTTTATCTCTCCCACAGCCAATCCTCTCTCCAGGAGATCTCTGTTGTTCATGGGCCATTAATTATTAATTATCTTCTGTCCATGGGACATTAATTATTAATTATCTTCTGTCCATGGCCAGGGAGTGTCCCTGCATGGCTGATCAAATTCCAGCATCCCAGGGGAGGAGCCAAGCATTCCTACCTGGATCCAATCTGAGCTTTGGGACACCCCAGCAGCCTTTGCCCCCTGCATTGCCAGAGGAGCAGCTTTCTGCTGCCCTGCATTGCCAGAGGAGCCCAGGCCCATCTGCAGCAGCCCTGGAGCTGCAGAGGAAAACTCCCCCCTTGTGCAGGATCCCTGCTGCAGCAGAGCCACAGCTGGCACTGCAGGAGGGCTGAGCCCCCATGGGATGGGACTGGGACACCACCCTGACACACAGCGGGGAGCTCCTGCTCTGACTCTGGCAGTGTTGGTTTGTACTGTTGCACTTGTATTCTTAATTTTCCTTGTACAGAACTGTCATTCCTACTCCCATACCTTTGCCTGAGAGCCCCTTAATTTCAAAATCACAATAATTTAGCGGGGGGGKTTTACATTTTCCATTTCAAGGGATGCTCCTGCCTTCCTAAGCAGACACCTGTCTTTTCCAACCAAGGCACTCCTGCATGGAGAAAACCAGGCAGGAGAGCCTCCATGGTGACACTGCTGAGTCAGGGACAGAAAGAAGACTCCAGTGTTCAGGTGGATCAGAAGGCAAAAGGGTTTGATGAAAGTAGTGGGTCTTTTTACAATGTGACTCYCTAAGGTGAGGCTTGACTGGTYTCAAAGTRGAAACATCTCACACCATTGGTGACTATGAACAGCACACTTTAGAGAACCAGATCTATAAACAATGGTTACAGGAAGAGATAATAATTGTTCGAATTATTTTGTCTAAGTTTTCCACAGCTTCTACACAGCTTCCCAGGATTTTCCTGGGAGAACCATGTCTCTCTCTGCTCAGAAGATATGTAATTACCACACCATGGCTCATTCATCCCACCTCAGTTATGCTGTGAGCTCCCACCCCATGGCCAGCCATGGGGATTTGGATCACTCTCAGCCTTTTGGGCTTTTTTCCCCCTTTGCTCCCAGCATTCTGCTCAGGTGCAGTGAGTGCAAGTGCTCATCTGGCTGCTGCTTGGCTGTCACCCTGCATTAGAGTCTGCAAATCACCCCAGAGCTCCTCGGGGCTGAGCTGAAGAGGATGCAAACCTGGCTTGGGATGCTTCTTTGCCAAAATGCTGCCACTCATTACCCCCAGCACAGACTGAGCATATGCCTTGATGAAGATAAAGGGGAGTGCAGTGAAGCACAAAGTCACCTTGAAGAGCTTGGATGCACCTTAACCTGTGTCACCACATACAAAMCACCACCTCATTTAAATGGAGAACAGTGCTGTGGACCAGCAGAGAAAGATCCCTGCTATTTCCCTAGTTTTTTTATCCATAATTAGTGCATTGCAGCATGTTCCCCTGGGAACTCTGAGCAGGAGCACACAGGAACTCGGTTTGCTTTCAGTAAAAGCAGACCCACCTGCTGAATCAAATAAGCACAGGTTTTATTACTTGCTCTTTGGTTTGCCACATCATTTATACCCTTACCCAAAGTCAGGGGGATGGAAAAGGAATGCTCATCTGGTGCATTTTTGATTAATCCCCCCTTCACATTTAATTTTACACCACAGAGATGAAGCAGAGCTGATGTGATCACAGTTGAGTATGCTGTGATTTCCCCCCAACCTGCTTTATAAGTCCCATACTGGAAAAAAAAAATCAGATTTTCCTTTCTTTTTAATGTATTACTCAAACTAAACAGCACGTTACAGTCGATTTACATGCACATGCAACCTGGCAGGCAGCAGCAGGGATTGTGCTGTTTGAACCTTCCAATAATTGATATTTTCTACTTGCCTTCCCATTGTAATTTCCCTGGAATGTAGAGAGCAGCAGCAGATACTTGTGGAACAGATTTGAGGCTGGAACAAAGCTGCCACGGTGGAGCTGSCTGAAGCTGGGTGATTTTCCTTGGGCAAGGCTTGTTCCAGGCCCCTTTGGGGACCTGCAGCATCTCCTCAGGAGGGGARCAACCTTTGGTCAGTGACCACAAGGAGCCTGCAAAGACTTTCTATCACATCCCATTGAAAAGACAGAGAGATCACGAGCAAGCTGGAGCAGAGACATGAATCATCTTCCTGCTGCAGAGGCTTCATTTGATAAATAATGTATATGGAGTTTACAGTGATAACTGCTTTCTTCCCACCCAGGCAGCTGGGCTGGGTTTGGATCTATTCCTCCTCCCAGGCAGTGTGACAGACTCTGTTTTGTCAGACAGGTTAATCTGGGGCTTTTCTCACCACTGGCCAGCCACACCTGTGGGTATGCAGAGAAGCTGGCATTCCCAGACGTGGCAGGAGGAAAGAAATTTGCTGGGAGATCTCCTGAGGTTAATGGATGTATGGCTGAGAGGAGATGTGTGGCCCTGTGTCAGAGTCCAGGACRYCCCTCTGGCTGCCCTGGATGGCTCAAACCCCTGCCAGGGGGCTCAGAGACCTTGGCACAGAGCCCAAGACCCCTGTGATTTTGATTTWGCACAGAGCCTTTGATTTKGACCCATGGAAAAARTTACCAACCTTTATATGAGGAATTACAAGCCATGAAAGTTTAAGTAGAATGATAGTTAGTTTGTTACAGRGTGAAAAGTAGAATTTTGAGGTTTTTAGAATGGGGGCTTGGGGTCCCAAGATGGAGGAATTTGGGCGTGCCTTGTCCTTCTTTCTCCTTCTTGGCCTCCATCTTCTGGGTGATGTTGGCATTTTTAGATTGGTTTAAGGTAGAAACTCACTGTCTAACAGAGGTGATAGGTATTGGGAAATTATAGTAAATAATGTACATGTAGTTTTTAGTACAAAAAGCTAACACGGCCCCAAGGATGGGCAGTGTGCCTCAACCCGACCTGCCAGACAGACCTCAGCGGGTCTGAGAAAGAATTTCATAGATAAGAGAAAATAAACAACCTTGAGAACCAGAACAGAAGAATCCTGACTCCTTCTTCAGCTGCCAGGCTGGGAAAAGAGACTCTGACACATCTTGGGGTCATCCTGCCCACAGAGACCYCGAGAGCCCTGGGCCTGCACATGAGCACCAGGATGCTGCACCCTGCTCCAGCCCAGTGCTGCAGGGCTGGCTTCCCCAGCCCAGCACCAAGGCCCTCATCCCACCACTGAAATAATTGTTCTGTCTTCAGGCATGCTTTCCAATGAGTACCTGGCCACCTCCCACCTCAGGAAAGATGGGACCTTGGAGGTRACAGCTACACCACCTCTGGTTGTCCTGAGGAGCGCTGGAGCAAGGATTATCCTTTGTGATCCCACGCTGCTGGTACAACAGCATGAAGTGAGGTGTTCCCATCACCCTCCCTGCCCAGTTTTCCTCCCCTGAGAGCATTTCCCCATCACAATGGGACAATCCAAACTACAATCCTTGTCCTCCCTCGTGTGACATCTCAAGCCATGGAGATGGGGAAAYGGGGGCTGGAGGTTGGACTCTTTAGGGAGCAAAAAACAGAGGAATGTCCTCTTGCCTCTCTTGGTTTTGAGCTTCTGATGAATAGCAAGAGGGGATAGGGGTGGAGAGAGGAGGACTGTGACCACTCCTGAGCCTCAGAGATCCTGGTGACTCAAGGATTTCCTGACCTGCAAGAGCCTGTCTGGCTTGAGGGAGCATGAGGGGCTCACAGGTGTAGCACAGAGCTGGGCTGSGCTTTTGGGATGTACAATAAGTCATGCTGTGAGGGTGCAGCTCAAATCCCACATTTCCYTAGGTTTTGTCCTCCTGGGATAGCCTCCATGGACATGTCTGGATCTGAGGAGCTGGCCGGGCACCTGGACAGGGCTACTAGAAAAATATAAAATGGCTTTCATCAAGGCACACCACAGAAAATGCTCTTTAGTCAGTTTTATAGCAGGCCTTGAAGGCTTCAGCTGGAGTGATTTGGTTAAAAATAGATTTGTTTCTGTTGGAATTTGGTGGAAAAACCTGGGCTACCATATTAATGGAGGTAAGTGAGAAAACCCATCTCTCTTCCCATTTTACATCCCTGTGGGAGAACTGGAAATAGCTTCAGCACTTTTGCTGCAGAGATAAAAAAGATCCTTGTGAGGGGAAAATAGCTGTAGTCAGTGTGGGCTTGCACCAGCTAAAGACTGGAGYTAGGTTAGGGTTTTATTGCCCTATAATAGGCGAGTGGCTCATCAAGGAGTGGATATAAATGCAAAACATAATTTCATGGAGCCACTGCACAGCTTGAGAGCTGGGAAGCCAACCCACTGCTTTGCCATGTATTTTGTGTGAGAGCTTGGTTCTGCTCACTCTGGTTCTCCAACTAATATTGCATTAGTTCACAAGCAAACACCTACAATCAATTTTAAGGCTGTTTTAATGCTGAAGAACTCTGTGGAGATCYAAGACTCAGGATGAAGGAGAGCTCTCATGTCCTGTGACAGACAGTGATGCAAGTCCCTTCATGAATGGGTCACAATTCATCTTTGGATTGACCCTTGGTCCCCAGTGTCCCTGAATTCGGGCTCAGCACTTTGCATTTCCAAGCCTTTCATAATTTCTAATCCAAAATTAACCACAGTCAGTTGAAACACACTTTCTTTGCTGCCTTCTTCACTTCTGATCAAAGCAATAGGTAAATGATGACAAATAACACACTGTGGTCATTTGAATAGGGCTTGCTGAACTGAGAAATGAAATCTCTTGGGCAGCAATTGCAGCAGTGGAAACAGCCAGAAATATTTATATATCAGTGTTGGAACAGTTTAAAATTGAGGAATTACTGGCTGCATCCTCCTCTTTACAGAAAGTGAGGAGCAAATTCCCCTTGATGCCTGCTGGGAGTGGGACAGCCCTGTCAAATTAGGCMAACTCAACCTGCTAATTGAGTGGATTTGGATTGCTGCTCACACACCTGAAACAGAGCAAACAGGAGAGGGCTCAAAGGGATTTAATCCAAGGAATGGGCCCATGGGAACCTCATGAGGTTCAACAAGGTGAAGAGCAAAGCCTTGAGTCTGGGTTGGGGCAACTCCTGCTATAACACAAGCTGAGGAAAGAAGGAATAGAGAGCAGCCCTGGGAAGCTCTTGGAAGGAATGGCAGATGAGAGGCTGGCCATAAGCTGCCAGAGTGTGCTCACAGCCCAGAAAGTGACTCTCATCCTTGGTGGGCAGCGGGACAAGGAGGTGATGCCCACCCTCTGCTTGAGGAACCCCAACCTGGAGTGCTGCATCTGGCCCAGGTGTGCTCAGCACAGGAAAGAAAACCTGTTGGTCCAGAGGAGGCTCCAGGGAGAACTTAGAGCACCTTGCAGTGCCTAAAGGGGCTTGAAGAGAGCTGGAGAGGGACTTTGGACAAGAGCCTGGAGTGCCAGGACACAGGGAATGCCTTCAGAACTGCCAGGAGCAGTTTCCTGTGGAATATTGCAATAACAGCCCACAGAACAGCACCGTGGTGGTGGAAGTTTACTTGGTGCTGCTGTCAGACTCARRTGGTTCATGCCTTAAACATTGCTATGAAGGACTTTTGCCCATTGTAGCAAGAATTGTGTAAAGAAACCACAACCACAGAAGTCCAGCCCTCCTTGGAGATGCCTGCCTGGAAAGTGCCTGGATCAGACAAAGGGAACTCTCTGGTTCCACCATCCCAGCTCTGGGGAGAGGCAAACAAGGCTGGGGGGAAGGAATGCATCCACAGCAGAGCCAGACACAGCAGGAAACCATCGCTGGCTGGGTTTGGGCTGGGGGGAGCACATCYCACAGAGGCCAGGTTTGCACAGACCCCCCCAAAACAAGGGAGAGGAGGAGGTTTGGGCTGTGGGGTGGAACCAGAGGCACTGAGCACCCACACTCCCTTACACAGGCCAGCCCTGCTGGGAGCCCCAGCCCCACAAAGGGCTATCCCCACAGCCRGGGGGCATTCCTGTGGGGGGCAGCTGTCAGTTTTTCTGACAGAAGAAATGTCAGAACCCATCAAAGAGCCCCCAAAGTGCCCCCCAGAGRCCCTGCACCCCAGGACTGCACGGGGGGAAAGTGATGGCACAGACCCAGAGTCAAACTGCATCCCCTGCCAGGGGAGGCACCTGGGCATCCCCACCTGGCCTGAGGTGGAATATACATTAACCCTTTGCATTCTGGGCACCCTCACCACCACCAGGAAACCCGCTGGAGGATCATCTGGACACCAGTGGGATCCATGGAGGSGTGATATTTTCTTTACTCTGTCTCTGCTACTCTCTTTCCCCACCTCTTTCCTATTTTTTCTTCCTCTCTCTCTCATACTTGCTATCAAATCAAATCCATACTATTGACTTTGGCAYATGGTCCCATTTGCACCTTAATTCAGGCAGAGGCATCTCTAAGAACTTTATAAATTGGACCATAACAGCTGCCAATCTAATTTTCCATTCTAGACAGACATTTTAGAGCTCAAAGTCCTCTTACTTTGGTGGAACTTCTTGTGTAGCACTTTTCTTTCTCAAAGTCCAAAACACTCCACTAAAATGCAGTGAGAAAGGAAAACAGAGCCCTCAGACGTGTGCTTGGCTGGGAGGGTGACAGGGATGACTCCACTGCCCAAATTGTGGAAAACAAATTAATTTTCCAGTCTGCTCTGAAATCTGGGGGGGGGTTCTCTTCCTATCCTGGCTGGCATTGCCATGTCCAATGTGGTATTTAGCTGCTCTCTAGGAGATACAACTGAGCTCTGATGTCTGATTCCTTGTCTTCTTTTATAAGTGGAGTACACAGAAAAAAAAAATGTTCTTTCAATGCAAGCCTTGGCTGCAAGATCAATAGCAGTTTGATATTTTTAATTTTYKTTTTCTAATATTCAGTTTTGTAGGGCTTGGGGAGTATGTGGAGAAAACTTTATTTTCATGCAGCACACGGACACGACGAGTTTTGCTGCTGGGTTCTGGGCTTTTATCACAAATTTTCCTGTGGCCAGGGGCAGGCAGCAAGCCAGGAGTCCTGTGCTCATCTCAGAGCCYTTCTGCCCAAAGAGATGGACACCCTAGAGCTGGAGCAGGGCTSTGTTTGGCTTCAGTGCCCTGGTGTGCCTCACAGAGGGTCTTGTACAGTGCTGCAGGATGCTCTGACAGAAGGTTTTCTGCTTGTAAGCCATTTTAATAATTTTCATACATGATTTTGTTTCCCAGCAGGGARCTGAGTCTGCTAGACACAGGCCTGCCTTGGCTGCTCTGGAGAAACTAAAGGAACACCGAGCATTGCTAGGAGTTATTTTGAAATTCCACCTCCTTCTCCCTGGGCTTCTCCTTCCTCAATCTGCTGCAGGTGAGGTGGTTGATTAGAGGGGGGGTGCCAGCCACAGCTAATTAGGACCAAATCCTGTCAGCCTGTGTGCCTGCACTAATTTCTGTGCTCACTGCCAGCTGGGATGGGYCAGGAGCAGAGGATTGTGCTGCAGGAGGGGTTGGTGATGCTCTGCACAGGTAGGGCGGGAAGGAGAGGAAAGGGGGAGGCGTGTTGGGGTTTGTGCTTCAAGAGGAACATCTCAAGTTTGCTGTGGGGSCCATGGGAAGCTGTCTTTCATACGGGGCTGAAAAAATGCCAGAGGACTCACTAGGAATGCCTCTGTCTCATTCCTGTGTGTGCATTGACATGCCACCCGTGTGCTGCCCTCCTGAGAGTCACACAGGAGGAAATGCATCAATCTTCTGTGGCCTGGCTCTTGTGTTTGCAGTTCAGGTGTGCTGCTTGGGCTGATTTTCTGCTGTCTCATTGTCTACAATGCTGGGCTGTCTTCTGTGCCTCATATTTATATAAAATATCAACATATATACTCTATTTTTTTTAAATATATGTAATATTTATATTTTTGGGGGGATGTTTGGTTAACCCCTGATCTATGCCAAACCAGAAGGGTCAGAGAAGGACATAGCAGTCAATCACAAGTTTGGAGAAGATTCAAGTATTGTCTTTAAGTCTTCACACCCTGAGAAAAAAGACAYTTAAAAACCAGCAGCCAGCCTTAAGCTTCTCACAGCTGCCTGTTATCTAGAAGTGCTTTATTGTTGGGCCACTGTGGTTGAGTTCACAGGGGTTTTTGGACAAGGGAAGAAATGAGAATCTTGACTTTATGTGTCAGAAGGTTGGTTTATTATTTTATGATATATATTATATTAAAAGACAATTACACACTAAAACTATACTAAAAGGATAGAAGAAAGGATTTCATTAGATGGCTGGAAAGGAAAAGGAATGATCATAAAATCTTGTGACTGCCCAGAGAGTTTAAGACAGCAGGATTGTGATTGGTTATTAATTAAAAACAACTACATGAGCTTAATTAAAGATGCACTTGTTGCATTCCACAGCAGCAGATAATTATTGTTTGTATTTTGTTTCTGAGGCTTCTTGGCTTCTCAGGAGAAAAATTTTAGTAAAAGTATTTTTCAGAAAATACGTCGGCGACAGGCCACAGCCACAGCGCMCCCATGGCGAGCCCAACCATCCTGCAGGAGCCGTGCTCACGGTCTGGGCAGGCCCCTCCTACCACAGGGAAATGCAAGTTTGTGTTGAGCTGAAAAATAAGGGGATTTGCTGGTTTGGGGAGCCCAAAGTTTTGAAGTAAAAAGTGTTGGTGCCGATGGGATCCATTCATCCAAGAGCTGTGGTGGCTCTGCTGGGTTCACCCAGCTCTGGCTGTGTCTGTAATTCTGTTCTTGTCCACACAGGATCTTCATGGAMTCACAGAATAGTTTGGGCTGAAAGAGACCTCACAGCTTATCTGATCTGACCCTCCTGACAWGAGCAGGGACACCTTCCMCCAGACCACACTGCTCTGAGCCCTGTCCAACTTGGGACAGCCCATCCACAGCTCCTCTGGTGGCCCGTGCCAGTGACCCTCCACTCTAATTACAAAGAAACTTCTTCATTTCTAGTCTAAGTTGGGGTTTTTTGGGGGAGCTGGGGGGATAGATGATGGAAACTTGTCTGCATTTCATGTCAGCCTTCCTTGAAACATGAAAAATTGGKTTTTTTTAATTGCTGTGACAGCAGGAACTTAAATCAAATCTTAAATAGCCATAAAACTGCATTAGCTGTGAAAGTCCCTCCTTCCTGGGGCTGGGAGAAAGCACCATGGCAGCTGGAAGGGACCATCATGTATTGCCAAATGCATGGAAAAATGGGCCTGGGAGCCATCTGCTCCTGGGCAGCAGCTCTGAGCCCTGCTGAGGTCATTGGAGCATCCTGAGAGCTCCAGACCTGGCTCCAGGCTGGGGCTGCCTGCTGGAGCATGGTGTGAGCTGGAAAAGGCAGAGGGAGGAATATCAAATCAGCTCACACACTCCTATGGAGCTCAACTTTGTGTAGTTTTGGTTGAAAATGGCCCTGAAGTTTGAGTTTATTTTCAGGGAAATCTCTGTAGCCATGTTTCAGTGGAATTTGTTTTCTAAGTAACCTTAAACCAACAGGAAGGAGGAGAAATTACTGCAAAGCCAAATTTTGGTGGGTCTCAGCTTGCTGTTGCCACATGTGGCTGAAGTGCTGATGCCAGCAGAGCAGAGTGACCTTTGTGGAGAGCCAGCTGCTGCCTGTGAGCTGGGCCTGCCAGGGGAGGACACATCTCCCCCTTCAGTGCTCCAGAGAGGGAGGCAAAGCCTGCCAGGAGGCAGCACCTGAGGGATGCAGGTGAGGATGTACAGCACRGTGATCACTGGGGCTTGGCATGGCCTTTGGGATGTCTGCTTTGCTTGGTTTTCTCTTTCCTCCTGAAAACAGGGAGGAGAGAGCATCCTCTCAGYGCTGCACACCCAGTCCAGAGCTGTGCTTCCCACTCCTGGGCCTTGCCTTCTCCTCTCCCCTTAATCCCAGGCTCTCCTGGGGGCTCTGGAGCAGGGCTGAGGCTGAGAATACTTTTCTGCCTTTGTAATTTTATTTTTAGATGCAGCCCTGAGGGTGCAGTGTCAGAGCTCTGTGTTTGCCTGGAGGATGACTCAGGCTGAGCTGATGCCCAGGTGAGAGCTCCTGGATSCACTGCAGGTGTTTGTCTGTCTGTCTGCTCCTGGGCTCTTCAGCAGTGTTAGGAGCAGACAGTCTCCTCCCCAGCTGTGCACAGAGCCCCTCCAGGTGGTGCCATGTGCTCTGCAGCCCCTGTGCATCTCTGCTTCTGCACCACGGGAGGAAAACCAGATTCCCTGGAGAGAGGGCAGCATGGATGCCTTGATTCACACCCAAAGCAGCTCCCGTGGTGTCCCCACCCACACCTGCATGTAGGGGGATGCAGTGTGGGTAAATGAAGGYGGTATAGAATGTAATCTTATCCCTTAAAGAGTTGCAGCTGGACCAATTACTAAAGGTTAGGAGCAGCCTGATGTTAACAGGCCACACCTGTAACCAATAAGAACAGTGGTATAAAAGAGTGGATTGGTGGGAGCTGGAGTCAGATGGTGGCTGCTGTAAGGACCAGGGAGAGTTAGTGCTTAGAGGAGCTGCTTGTGAGAAACATCAAGGAGGTGTGAAACTCTGGTGATATGGAATCCTTGCACTACAATGATAATAGAACCCTTTATAAACACCTGCACCCCTGGCAGCACTGCCTGGGGCTGCTGGAAGGATGTGGAGCTCTCTCTGGAGCTCCTGTGCTGTGTTTTAAAGTGAGGGGGCTGCCAAGGAGCCTCCCTTGGAGGGGCTCTGGGAGTGACTGACTGGGGTGGCTGCTCTGCTTTGCTCACCCTGAGCAGCTCCAAGGCAGAGGTGACAAATCCAAAGGCCAAGTGTCCCTCTAGGTGCTCTTCATTAGGGACCTGTGGTGCTGCAGGAGCTTTAAAGGCAGCTCCATCTCTGCAGGATGCTTCCTTTGTATCAGAAAACCTCCTTCTCCTCCTAAGATTAAGGATGAGATGTTTTTACTCCCATTTTTGAAATGTACACCAGTAAAGTTTCACCCAGTCCTTTCCTACTGGCTGTTTTACAAAGTGAGTTGTATCTCTCACTGCTTGGGCACCAAAGCAATGCCATGGAAACCCCCTCTGTCTGTTTGYCTGTCTGGCAAACCCTGAATTGGAAACTGGACATTTGGGGTCAGCCCAAAGCTGGGTCCCAGTAAGCATTTGACTGTGATATATCTCATTTTTATTGCAAACTAAATGGGTGGAGAGCCCAACTCTCAAATCCTAAGTAAGAAGAAGCCATAACTTTGGAGAATTATATCTTGAGTGRTGTTTCCTGGCCTTTTTTACCCCCTTGAAAGCAACAGATCTTAATAGAAAATGGTTTTCTTGTASATCATACTCTATAAAAGGGCAAGAATAATTCTCCCTGCCCTAAGAAAACCTGCTCTGGGTGGTTAAAAACACTCCTAGAAAGAGCTGTGAAGTCCTGCAGCTTTCAAGGTGAATCCATCAGCTGCACTGCTACTGCATCCTGTAGGATTTCCCCWCTGGGTAAGTCTCAGGGGCTTTGGCTGTGCACCCCAACACCCAGGCATCTACAACAKCCAAAACAACATCATCTCTTCTCCTGAAGAACGGGGATTTCACCCCCCTTTCTGCTTTCTCCTCCATTTCAGGAGCACCCTGAGGTTATGCCCAGATGTTAATGCCTTYACACATTTGGGGTTTCTGCTCTCCTGCCACCCTCCAAGGCTGTCTAATGCCTTGATGGCAGCAGATGGGTCCCGATGACAAAGGGAGAAAATGGATAACAAAGGGGAGAATGTGGATGGTGCCACCAGCAGCAGGAGCTGGTCCCACTGYTGCAGACACCTCTGGTGCCAGCACAGCCCCTCACACACAACCCTTGCACCCAGATTTGCATCCCTGGCTTACCACAGAGCCTGGGAGGGCTCTGGCAGGTGCCTGGAGAGCCTGAAGACCCAAATCTGGGGACTTAGTGAGAAGCAGGTGGCAGAGTTCAGTTTTCACTCCATAGGAAGGGAAGTCCTGCTCTGATTCTCCCTCTGGCAGCCAGCAGAAGGTCACACTAACGTTTTTAGGCTTTTATTCTTTGTCTGTATCTTGCCATCCCTGGAGGGCAATCCCTTGGAGGGACTGTGCCACCGATGCACAGAGTGGTGGGAGCCCCCAGGCTGGGCATGTCTCAGTGTGGATAACATTGCTGCAGCATCACAGGCTGAGAGCTCTGAGTGAAAGCAGTCTCCAAACAGCTTAAATGCTTCATTCCAGGGCTCTGGACAAGCCATTGATCCTTTCCAGCTCTGTGTGCTGCTGCCTTCCCATGCACTACCATGGATTTTYGTATCTCTTTTTCTCTGCTGTAGGTTTTTTCAGGTTTTCCTCCTACATCAGGCAGCGTAAGCAGCTCTTCTTCAAAATAAGCAGCAAAATACCCTCATCTACTGAAATCCTTGCACAAACTCCTGCTGATCCCCCTGGCCTCCCCTGTGCTGGTGATAAGGGACATTTTCCTGGCACAGACCTCCCAAGTGAGAGCTGGATATTTCACTTTCTCTTCAAACCTCCACTGCCTCCTGTGATTTCTATTACATGGCACTGCTCACAAAGTTTCCAACTTGTTATTTATCAGGGCTGGAGCCTGTGGGGATGACAAAAATGGGAGGTTTTTCTACAAACTTCCTCAGGCAGCCAGAGCAGGTTAGTCATTAAGGGCTCTGTGCACGAGTTCATCCTGAAGTGGAGCAGAGCTTCACTCCCAATTTCTCCTCCTATCCCTCACCCTTGTTCTGCTTTCCCTTTGGGAGACCTGTTGCAGTGAATTTTTTTTTCTATTCCCCCCCTGTATCTAGCAGAGTTTGATTTGGCAACTGTCCAGCAGAGCAAGGACTTGCAATTGCTTTGTCCTTTGGTGATTTAGGTTATTGCAACTTCATGGTTTGCTGTTGGGAAAGAGATTAAGAGAAAAAAGTCCCATCTGTGACTGAAAATGGACTTTTAGTGATAAAAAATGTCCCTGGGTTATCTCTGAGGCTGCTGCAATCTCCAGCATTCTTCTTTTCTCATTTTTTCTCACCCTTAATATATATTTTTTTTTTCCTGTTAGGGCTTCTATTTATTTCCCTGGTTCTTTGCATTTGAAGGATATTTCTTGTCCCTTTCTGCTTGGATGTGTACAGATGCTTACTTCAGGCCTTTAAATGCAGTGTTTTTTAATTTCTGCTGGAAATGGGCAGAATCCAAAGGTTTTGAGGAGCTCTGGGTCAAATGTGCTGAGAGGTGGCTGATGGAGAGGGGCTGAGTTGGGACCAACAGGACCAGAAACACTGGATATTTGCTTTGGGGACCAACAGCTGCAGAGACACTGGATATTTGAGTGGAGATCAACAGGAGCAGAGACACTGGGTATTTACTGCTGGTGAGGGAGGTCAGCATCACCCYGGCAGGAAAAATCACCTGGTTCTACTGACAGGCTACCAAAGGAAGGAGATGCCACTTATCCACAGGAGAACAGAAGAAATGCCAACAAATGGCAGGAAAAAATGTGGTGGTGAGGTCAGAAAAGGGAGGAGAAAGCAAAACAGCAGGGTGATGTCTGTAAGCATGTGGCTGAGTGCTGGCAAAATAAAAAGGCTGATGTAGACAGGACCTTGCTCAGTTAGGGCTTAAATAGCATTACAGGGATTTGGGAGGATGAACAGGAGCTGCTGGGGAAGAGAAGTGAGGAATGAAGGAAGGAAATGTACCAAGAATGGGGTGTGTTTGTCCTGCAGGTTAGCAAAGGGCTGGGAACAAGAAATTAAAGAGGTGAGRCTGGAGGGAGAGAGCTCATGTGGGTTAAAAGGAGGAGGTGGGTGGATGTGAGTGACTCCTAAAACCCAGAATACCTCCAGCTTGGTGGCAAAAGGCATCTTAAACTCCCTTGTGAGTGACAGAGCAGGACAGAGCTGTTCAGCTCCCTGGGAGTGTTAGGGCAACATCTCCTCTCTAAGGATGGCTGGAAAAGCTGCTATTCTGAGCTTGATTTGGAATAATAGAGCAGAACTGGCTGAAAGGAGTGGAAGGTGATTTTGGGAAATGTCATGAAATAGTGGAGCCAAGAATGCCATGAGAAAAGGAGTGAAAACAGCAGAGTAAGGATAATGGGCTGCAAAAATCTGAGAGAATCAGGCAGCAGCCCCTGGGAAAGTAATCCAAGAGCTTYAGGAATACAGGGAAGTTGGCAATTACTTAAAGTGACTGCGTGAGGGGCACCACAACAACCCATCCCAAGGAACAAGGGGAAGATGCTGCAGGGACTTGATGGACCTCAGACACAGAGAAAAGCTGCAGAAAAGGGGACCTGATGCCCTGATACCAGAAACCTGGGAAYGGGACCACAGAGCAGCAGCTGAGCAGCTACAAATGGGAGATGTGAAGGTGCAGAACAAGCGCCAGTGGATTGTCCATTTTAAGGCTGGGCAAAACCCATTTGGAAATGCACAGGAAGGAGGAGAGCTGAGGAAAGCCCCAGAGTGTTGCACAAATTGTGGACTTTGCTTCAGCCTTCCCTTGCACCCAGCTAATTAGGACACGATGATTAAAGGGGGCAGGAGCGCAGCTTGAGCAGAGGAGAGCAGAAGACCTGCCAGGGTGTTTAGAGCAGCCAGGTGTGCTGGTGTTAGCAGACCTGCTGAGCTCCCCCTTGGGTGTACTTCCAGAGCTAATCCACCCTGGAAGTGTTCAGGGCTTTTCCAATACTGCAGGGCAGGCTGGGAGCTGCAGTGGGGCAGCTTCAGGAGCTAAAGGCTCCAWAATGGAGCAGTGCAGGAAGATGTTATTAAGCAATGAATATGTAAGAATCTGGAGGATAATGAGGTTAGAAAGTGACACCTGGCATGGGTTTGTCAGGGGCAAGTGAAGTGTAATTTTCTCCTCTGACAGGAGAAGCAGGCTCATGGAAGGGGAATGGTGCTGGATGGGATGGGGCTGGGCTGGTGGAGAGTGGCAAGCAGCCTTGGGGGGCTGATCTACCCTGCAGGGGTGGCTGGGGACCTTGAGCTGAGCTTTAGGGYGAGCTGAAGAGCAGTCTCATCACACAGGATATAAAACCACCTCAAGGCATGATGTCATGATGCTTTCTGAATCATCCTCCTATGGCAGGCAGTGCCTGTGCTGCTGCAGGATGATGTGCTTGCTTTTTGTGCCCAGCTCTGCCCTTCCCAATTCTTGCCTGTGGTCACCAGGTGGTCCCCATCATCCTCAGCTCTGCTGCAGTGGCTCTTCACCCCTGTCCTTGTGGTGGGCTGCCCTTACTGGGGGCATGAGGCCACCAGCAGCTGCTTTCCCCCCATCCCATCCCATCCCATCCCATTCTCCTCGGTTCAAGGTCTGAAGGGCAGCCCGGCCCTTAAGCAAACATTGCAGGACTCGCCCAGGTGATTTGTCACAGTGCTTTTTATGGTCTCCTCTGCTTTGTAGCTCAGCCTCCCTCCTCCCCAGGATCTGCTCCTCCACTTGCCTCTCCAGGGACAGTGGTCCTGCCGTGCTCCTGGCATGCCTGCATTTGTCTCAAGGATTGACCCTTCAGTTATTATTAGCCTCATGGTCACCTCCAGCACAGCCTGTCACGATGAATCAGAAATAGAATCTTCTCTGCACCACAGTCCCGGTTAAACCGAGCATCCCCTTCTACCTGCTGCAGTCATCGCCTCATTATAACTCCATTACCTTTAACAACAACCCCATTACCATCCATTATCTTTCTTATCATCTCCTTTACAAGGCTGTTATTTGCACCTCCTCCTTTACAGCCATCCCCTCTTCAATTACGATTCCATTATCTTTATTACCACCCCATTACAGTCATAATTATTCCCATTACAATTTTGAGGACTGCATCTCCATCCAGGCTAGTCGGTGTCTCCATCAGCCCCATCTCCAGCTTCTCCAGCTCCAAGCTCCTCATTGCTTTCCTCCACCTTCCCTGCATTCCTAACTATCCCCATGCCAATGCTTATATTCTAATTATTTTTCATTATGGTTTTATAGCCTTTTGCTGTTATTGCTTCCTTCATCAGCCATTCTCATCTCCCTGAAGTATCATAGCTGCAGTGGGGACTGGGGTGGGAGCTGAGGCTCTGGTCAGTGATGTTATAACTGATCTGCACCAGCCCTGAGCAGGTAATTACAGCCCACCCCTGTGCTCTGCAATTCCAGCACCTCATCTCCATTGCAGCCCTAATTACTGATGTTATCTCTCTGTTATCCTTCAGCTCATCTCTGCTGCACGAGATGAGGAATGGGGCACGACCACCTCCTGCAGCCAGCGCTGCCCCTCCACCTTGTGAAAAACAGTGGATTTGTCTTTCCAAACAAGCTGTGGGGCTACTGGGAGATAAAAGAAACAATGGGAAGGATTCCACTGATTGATGAATGGAAAAAGATATTTGCTTTTACAAATAARCTGTAGGTTTGCTGATAAATGAAGTTAGACATTGAAAGATGAAGGAAAGAATGGGGAAGAAAAACCCCTGAATTCCATAAGAATTAAAAATTAAATGGAGGGTTGTACATTAGAGGGGAATCTCTGGTATCAGGCATTGCAGGAAGTCTGAACCTCTCAAGTACCTCAGCCAATGGGGAAAGAGAGAAGGGAAACGTGCCAGGAAATTGGGATAAAAAGGAGGCTGTGTCCTCCAAAAAYTGGAGAGATCCCAGGGGAATGCCCCATGGCCTCTCCCTTWATTCCAATRAAGTAAAAGGACTCCTCTGTCTCCTTTTTGGACATAAACCTCTGGTGTTTGTGGGTTAATTTTCCTGACAACCYGCTGCCTGAGCAGAGGAGCATCCCTGACCCTGCCTCATTTTCCATCCCTGGCACTGGACAAAGGCTCTAGCAACCTTTTACCCTTTACAATTAAAAGAATATCCATGTGYCATTTAGCAAAAGTGGTTTTGTCACAAGGATTCATAAATTCTCATGGTGTGCCACTGTGACCGTGTTCACAGGGGTCCGAGGATGAGGGAAGAGATGAGGATCTGACTCCATGTTTCAGAAGGTTTGATTTATTATTTTATGATATATATTACATTAAAACTATACTAAAAGAATAGAAGAAAGGATTTCATCAGAAGGCTAGCTAAGAATAGAAAAAGAATGAAATGATAACAAAAGCTTGTGTTTTGGACAGAGAGTCCGAGTCAGCTGACTGTGATTGGCCATTAATTAGAAACAACCACATGAGACCAATCCCAGATGCACCTGTTGCATTCCACAGCAGCAGATAACCATTGGTTACATTTTGTTCCTGAGGCCTCTCAGCTTCTCAGGAGAAAGAATCCTAAGGAAAGGATTTTTCATAAAAGATGTCTGTGACCCACCACGAGGCATCACATCCCGGAGAGGTTGTGGAGTCTCCATCCCTGGAGAAACTCAAGAGCCATTGGGACACATCCTGAGTGCTGTGCTGGAGCAGGGAGCTGGGCTGGATGACCCCAGTGGTTCTTTGTAACCTGAACTGTTCTGKGCTCCCCTTGGTGCTGCTGTCACCGTAGTTTCAGCTGTGTGCCCACCCCCAGAGCTGCCATCCCTGCCTCTGCTCCATCCCTACCTCTTTCATCTTCCAGAAGCCACTCTGGGGGCACAGGAGCAGCCCTTGGGASCTTTTCTATCAGGACTAAAAGGGGAAAAAGACTCCTTGAGTGGCCTAGAGTGGGTTGGACCCTTTAGGGTGCCACAGAGGAGTTGGGTACTGTGCCATACCCCGACCCAGCAGAGCACAAGAGCCCTGAGAGCAGGACCAGTGCCCCTGCTCCTTGAGGGGACACTGAGAGATTGGAGTGCTTACAGAGTCAGGAAACTGCTCAAGGATGGGGAAACTGCCGGTGTGGGAGAGCTCAGTCTGCTTAGTTCATCACCAAGATTGAGAGCTGGCTTCATGGCTTCCTATAAGAACTGTCAAGGCAGGGGAAAACTAAAGAAGGTACTAAAGAGCCTTTTATAGCAGGGAAAGGCAGCGCAGGAGCAATGGCTGGGACCAGRTTTGGCTGAGTGATGCAGGCTGTGGGTGTGAGTGAGAGCGATGGGCATCCCCAGGGCGCCAGGAGGTGGGAGCGATATTCCTGAGATCCGTGACCCCTGCGGGCAGGTAATTAACAGCCCTGCTGTAAGAGGGGATGGAGCTCGTGTCGGAACGCCCCTGGGTTGTTTCCCACAATCGATAAGCTTCATAAATAATGTATCCCTCGGGGGGAACAGCTACCTTGCGCTTATCAGATTTTGTACTTGTTTGGCTTAGCAACGCTAAGAGGGGAACAGGGCAGGGAGGGAAAACTGAAGCTATAAATAAATACAGAGCRGTGTAGGAGCAGGCACAGGCAGGGAGGCCAGGCTGGGTGACCCCCATGCTGTGCAGATGCCCCACAGACACCTCTGGGGAGCTCTGGAAGKGGAGACATGCTCCAAAGCCAACGAAGGCAGAGAGAGCTGCTGTGAAAAATGCGTGGTTTATGATTGGCTTTTTGCAAATATTCAAATGAATATTATATGTGTTGTGTTAGAAAGTGATGCTGTATTAATTCTCTTAAGTAGTGTGTTAAATATAGTTTTAGGTTATAAGAAATGTTAAAATAGAAACTGTGCTATGTGGGATACTTTTTTTAAAGAAAGGACTCGCACCAGATAGCAGCCACAGGACACCTGAAYCTTTCAGAGAATTTGTTGCTCCATTATCAGGAGAAACAAACTTCTTCCCACCTYGCTCAGGCCTGAWGACRCYGTCAGGATTCAGAGGAAGAAGCTGACACTGCCCAGRCAGAATCCTKTGTTTGAATGGAATTTATGCATCATGKATKAGKTGTATGAATATGSAAYRGGCTGTTGYTTTTAAGGGTTAATCCTCTGKTAACGTGGGTCCTTTTTCGGGCTTATTTTGCCCAGAAAAAGGTACCTGGACTGTCTGTRACTCTTTGTTTCYRTTGTCTTGTATTGTCCTAATCCAAATTGTCCAAATTATTACTACTCTAATGGTATTACTATTTTTATAACCATTTTATTACTGTTAAACTTTTAAAATTTTAAAAGCAAGTGATKGGCGTTTTCCACACTGCCATGCAGAGGCAGCTAGCAGATCCCAACTGTGCCCCCCCCTGCAAAATCTGGGGGAAATTTCCCTAATTCTGGCTTGGTTAAAGGCACCCACAGAAAGGGAGATGAAGCCCTGAGCATCACTTCCCTGTTATTTTTTTGTTTCACTCCCCTAACAGAGCTGAGCTTGCTGCAAAGCACGGGCAGTGCCCTTCAGGAGGGATGTGGGGCACCAYTGCCCTGCCATTCCCACAGGGATTTGGGAAGAGCATTTAAACCCCCAGCCATGGCCTCTCCACAGCTCAGGGATAGCCTGGGGAAGGCTGAACACAACACAGGACAGCAGGAAATGTGAGCTCTTCTGGGATCAAGGGAAAACATTGGACTGAAAAAGTGGGAAGCAGCGTGAAGATGGAGACGGGTTCTCCTGGCTTTTGGGTTTAATCCACACCCACAGTTTTCCTCTAAAAAAGCAAAGCCTGGGATTTCCTGAGAGAGCAGATGGAGGAGCTGCTCCTCTACCATGACCTGCCACCTGCACTTTGGGTTTTATACCGAATAAAAGGAGTGAGGAGCTGGCAGGAAGCAGAGAGCGTGGTGGAAAACAACTCTGGGATTAAAACAACACCCTCAGTCAGCCCTGGCTAGCAGGTTTGTGCTGCACACTGGAGCCAGAACATCTGGGAGGCTTTACAAATGAAAAGAAAACACAGGTTTGCTAGCTGTAAAACACARCTATGATGGGCAGCAGAGCACAGAGGCTCTCACCAGCTTCAACGAGACGGAAACTTTCGGCGAGCTCAGTAAATAATTCTGGGGCTGGAGCGAGGCAGCACCATCTTGCACAGAGCCCCTTGTGAGGGGCTGATCCTGCACCCACACTCCCTGAGAGCAGACTGCCAACAATCCATCCCCCCCTGCCCGGGGCCTGGGCCAGGAGAGCTTTTCCCCCCATCCTCTGCAAGGGGATGCGGTGAGGAGCAGGAACGCCGCAAGTGCCGGGCTGAGCAGGGAGAGCCCCGGGGAGCCTTTAGCTGCAGCTCAACTACAGCAGGGCTACAGCAGCTGAGGGATCATTCAGTGGCTCCACACTGAGCTTTGCTCCTTGCAACGACACAAAAAGCCCCACGCAGGTGCTGCCGGTGCTGGGGACATCTCTGACGTGCCCAGAGCTGYYGCTGCTCTTTCCCTGCAAAGCACCRGCCCCAGGGGCTTTGCTGACAAGTGGTTTTCTGCRTGTGCCTGGCCTCAGAATGCCCATGTACAGCTCTGACTGTAGGAATAAATGAATRTTTGCTCAGCAGCTGTGTAAGGGGMTGGGTTTGCTCCCTCCTGCCCCCACTGCTCCCCACTGGCTGGGAAGCTTTGCTCTGGAGCCTGGCTGCTTCATGCTTTAAATGTCACCTTTTTTGGGGCTAGCACCATCTTCTGATCTAATTTTTGCTCCAACTTCCAACCTTGGTATGCCCTTTCAGGGACTGAGCCCTGCTGCTGCACTGGGGGCAGGATTGCATTGCAGGGACTGACAGGAGCCAGCCCATCCCCATCAGGGCATCTCTCCATCACCATCCCTCAGAAAAATCCCATGCTGATGTGGCTGAGGCTTGTTAAAGCTTTCCAGCCCCCATCAGGGCTGCTCTGGGAGCTGGAGCCCAGATGGTCTGAACAGATTACTGCAGCCTCCTGGGCTATCCATCCCAGGCACTTTGGCAGGCCTGAATTTCCTCCAAATGACAAAATGACAAAAATAAATAAAATCTCTCAGCATTAAATACTGGGAAGCCCGTGAAAAAAAGCTGTGTACACAATGAAAACAAATATATGGTTAAATAACCTCTCTAACAGTATTTCTATAAAATGCCTCTCTAAATAATGGCAAGTGAAAGGCTTGCTCTGTCCTGATTAACCTCAGCTGGGGAAGATTGTCTGTATCAAATCACTGCTGCCAGCCGATTAAAAATGAATTAAACTGAATGGAAAACAAGTCCCAAAACATCCCTTCTCCCCTCCCAATTCAGGGGCAAAATAAAAATAGCAAAGACCCCAAAGACTCCAGAGCAAGCAGAGCAGTAATCACCCCAGCCTGAGGGTGAAGCAGGTGACAGGGGCCTGGGGTGGGGTGGGATGAAATGGGATGAAATGGGATGAAATGGGATGCAATGGGATGCAACAGGAAGCCTGGCCATGCTCACTCCATGGAGAGGTTGCAGGACCAAGTGTAAGAGTCATAAAGGATAAAGGGGATGCTGATACAGATTAATTAAAATAACCAAAGTGAGCCATCCAGTCCTTCTCCTCTTCAACAGAGCCCTTTTTTATTTTTAAATAAAAATAAAAGATAAATAAAAAAATAAAAGATTGGAGTCAGCTAAAGTGACTTTTTAACATTTCTCTCTTATTTTTAGCAAGCCCAGCAGAGCCTTGGCATCAGTGGATCCAAAGGAAAACCCCAAGTCCCAAACCTCAAGTGTCAGCCAGATAAAACCATCCCAACAAGAGCCTGCTCCAGGACTGAGAGCCAACAGGAGATGATTTTTCAYGCAGCAAAATCCCATGCCAGTGTGCTTCCAAAGAAAACATCCCCAGCAGTATCACTGGTGAGCACTGAGAGGGAAGCAGTGAGCAAACCCYGTGTTTGGTGCCCTGGACCCTGTTTTCCCCAGGAAAAGACTCAGAATAACAGAAAATCCTCAAATGTTTCTTCTCCTACTTATTTTTTTTGGTTGTTCCCATTTTCTCAATTAYTTTCTCAATAACTGCATAGGAATTGTTGGGTCCAGTTGGTGCTCCAAGGTCTTCCCTGCCTTGGGATGGACAAGAGGCATCCTAGGCTGGAGAAATGAAGGAGAGAGGCCCCAGAATTTTGGGGATGAAAGAGGGKGCATCCTTCACTGAAGGTGTGCTAGTGACACTGCTGCAATGTCCCTGTGGTCCCCTGCATGAGCTGGACACAGTTTCAGGTCTCAGGGTGGGACTGCTGGCAGGACTCACATCACCAACACTTCCTGGACCCAAACCCAGCATGTTGTGAAGGTCAGTCCAGTTGCCACCTCTAGGAGGAGTGTATCACACAGGTTATTTCATTCTCTGCCTTTCACTGTGTGCCTCTGATACAATAAAGAAGAATAACTGACAGCCAGTGGGACCTGCCATGCTGACACTTTAATGACAGCCTATTTTGAGACACCAGAACTGCAACTCAAGTGGTTCTAGAAGTTGTAAAAACTGTTGTAAAAAACTACTCTTTGTCCAAGTGGTTGTAAAATTGTCTCCAGTGATGAGGGGAGGATGACTCTGCCAGATCCTTGGGGCATGGGTGTYCCTGCAGGATCCTGAACAAGGGGATTGTCCCTGATCCCCACCAGCATCTGACCCTGGGGGGTGTGTGGACACCTGAAGGCTGTGGGGGAGAGCAAAGAATCATCAAAGTGGGTTTTTTTTCCAGACCTGCTGTAAAAAGTGCCTTTAATCCCCTACCAGTGGCAGGGAGAGAGGGGAGTGAGCCAAGAGCCAAGCTGGGCATGGAGAAGCTGTGGCAGGGGAGATCTGCTCCTCCAGGAGATGCCAGAAATGCCTCCATGCCTGAGGGAGATTTTCTGCTTTTGCATCTGCCTCTCTCCAGCTTTCCAACACCAGGATACCCCTGCATTTTCTCCACCCTAAAAGCAGCAGAACCCCCATTATGGGTGTTAACAGGAGCATCATGCATGCAGRCACATTTTGGAGCATCTTTTCAGGGTGCCAGGTGATGCCATCAGCAGTGCAGCCTGCCAGGGGCCCATTAAGGGTGGAATGAGCACCGAGGAGCTTCTTGCTTTGTTTCAAACAGCTTTTGCCACTCAGGGCATAGAATTCATGTCTGAGCAGATAGCTGGGAAAAGAGGAAGCCARATAAAGCTTGGTGGGGGAACTGAGCTGCATTTGGGGCACGCTGGGGTTTGACTGTATTTCTGTGCCCTCCAGAGATGCCAAGTGGGTCAGCACCATGGGCACCACAGCCCCACCCCAGCTCTCCCTGGCCTTCAGCTCCTGCTGGTGCTCTCATTCTGCTCCTCATTTATCCCCCTGGCTTTTCTTTTGAGGCCTGCAGCCCTTGCACACTTACCCAGCCCTCCAGGCACCCCCTGCTTTATTCACTGTCTCTCCTGCCCAGCCTCTACCTGGTTAGAGCCTTCTCTATTTATATCCTTAACCTTTGCCTCCCTTTCCTGTCTCTTTGCCCACTCATCCATCTTGTTTATGGCCTCCATCAGGCACTACCTGGGAGCCACTGCTGCCTCACCTCTGTGCCCAAACCTCCTGCATCCTTTCCCCCAGGGATGCTCCACCCTGCAGAGGACGCTGGGTTTGGGGACAAACTCACATTTCAGAGATGTCCTGAGGCTGGCACCTTTCCCCAGCTGCAATTCCAGCCTGGAGGATCATCAGCTGCCATCCCCATTGTCCCATTGCTGCACCACAGCTCCCTGCCTTCCCTGGCCTCCCTATTCCCACTGCCCCACTCGAAGCTGCCTCACAGAGTCCAGGCTGTAATTTCTGTGCCTGCTGTCCTTCCCCAAGTGGTGGGAATTTTCCTCTTGCTGATTCACACCTCTGGCACGTCACATCTGATTTTTTTTAGCGCTGACGCTGGCTGTGCTCACCCCAGGGAAAGGCTAAAACCCCAAACTGCTGCTGCTGCTCTGGGGACTGGCCCTCTGCCAGCCACGTGCTGCCAACTCAGCCAAAAAAACCTGCATCTGTGCTGAGCAAACCCAAAGAAGGGGTCAAATCAGGGAAATTTSAGGGGTTCATTCTCTCCCTGCCTCCCTAATCCCAACCCTGGGCTCCCAGCTGAGTCCTCATGCTGGGTACAGCAAACCTCCAGCCTCAAAAAAAAAATTTTAGTATAAAAATGCTCTGGCTCTTCCCTCTGGACCAGCAGAGTGGCACACAAGGGGAGGGCCCCATGGCCATCACCTGCATCCCTGGTGGGACGKAGCATTTGCAGCCCTGGAAGGGTTTTGGGAAAGGGGAGCATCCTGAACCTCCCACAGGCCCCTTTTGGGGGCTTCAGCAGCTGGGTTGGTTTGTACCTCTGCTAATTCCTCCTGGAAATCGTAATTGTGGGAATTTCACCCTTCCCTCTGTTGCTTCTCGCCTCCCTCCACATCCCATCTCTTACAGAGGGATCTCCACCACCACGAGCAGCACCTCATGCCATGACAAGCAATTCCAAAGGGCTTCTCAATTAATTTCCTGTGCTGGGAGCTGTCTTTCGCTTCTTGCTGCTGAAAAGGCTCAGGAAACATCGTCCTGCCCAAAGAAACCCCAATTTCAGCATCCCTGCCCTGCCTGCTGGCCTTGCCTGGGATGGGAAAACCCCASTGAGCCTTTYTGGGGCCACCACAGCTCTGTGTCCCCGYGGCCAGCCCAGGGTGTCACAGATACATTATATGAAAAATCCTTTTGCTAGAACACATTTTATGAAAAATCCTTTTGCTAGAATCTTTTCTCCTGAGAAGCTGAGAGGCCTCAGGAACAAAATGTAAACACTGATTATCTGCTGCTTGTGTATATATATATATATATATATACATACATATATATAAATGCAACAGGTGCATCTGTGATTGGTCTCATGTGGTTGTTTTTAATTAATGGCCAATCACAGCCAGCTGTGTTGGACTCTCTGGTTAGTCACAAGATTTTATTATCATTCTTTTGTATGCCTTTCTTTGCCAGCCTTCTGATGAAATTCTTTCTTCTATTCTTTTAGTATCGTTTTAGTATATAATTTTCTTTATCATCATTTAATATAATATATATATTATCTATTATATATATGATATATATTATACATCATATATATAATATATATTTATAATATATAATATATAATATATTATAAATTATATAATATTTATTATGTATTATATCTATTACAATATGTATCATATCTAATATCTTATATCAATATATAATATATAATATATAATATATAATATATAATATATAATATATAATATATAATATATAATATATAATATATAATATATAATATATATCATCATCATTTAATTTAATATATATCATAAAACAATAAATCAGCCTTCTGAAACATGGAGTCAAGATCCTGATCTCTTCCCTCGTTGGGGTTGCCTGCACATCCCACATTTGGTGGCCCCAGTGAGGAACATTCCCGCGCCAGGGGACATCTCCTCTCAGCCCCGTCATCCCGAGGAGCCCGGGGAACAATTGTGGAGCCACCAGCCCCAGAGTCGCTCAGCCAGAGTGGCKTTGGCTGCTCTGCGTGGTGCCAGTCCCAGGGCAATGGGGAGGTTGGCATTCAGTGCAGCACTGTCATCAGGGGCAATCACGATGCCCCTCACAGGGGTGAGGCTGTGGGTGCAGGGAGGACGGGCAGGGAATGGAAACGCAGCAATTAACGGGTGGTGCCGAGTAAGGAGCAGTAATGCTGCTGCCTGTGACATCGTGGGACACTTTCCATATCAAAGACACCACAAATACATCAGGAATGAATGATTCTGGCTCGTCCCCCTCCCAATCTTTGCATTAAATAATTTCTCTCCAAGTGACCACGAGGACAAAGGGAAAGGAGAAGAAAGGATGCAGGTTCCTGTRGGGGATGGAGGGAAGGCTGGTACCCAGCAGTGTCACCAGTTTGCAGTGCCACYGCCATGCTGAACCCAGGGCTGGGGCAGAACAGCTCCAAGGGGGAGCAAGGGGAAGCTTTCCCTCTGCAAAGCCCTGCAGGAGATGCAGYAAAGCAAGAAGCTCCCTTTCCCTGCCCAAATTATTGGGGTGTCACCCCTCAGTGTGGAGCCCAAGCCWGCAATTAGCTGCACTGGTGCCTCTCTCATCTGGAGTGAGTACTTTTACCAGGCCCAAGTGAGGATGAATTTCTACAGCTGTCTGCAGGATTCAGGAGCAAATACCCCCTAAAACCTGACTTTGCAGCCCAGTTTRAATTTAGCCTCATAAGGCTGGCTGGTGGCCCCTCCTGAGTGACAGGTGAGAGTCTAGAGCATCCCAAAACATCCCAGCCTGGGATGCAGGGCTCATCCCTGGGTCTGGGCACAGCCACGTCAGCAGCTCAGTGGGATTTGAGTGAGGATTAGACACCAAAGGGGATAACAAGAGAGGATAAAAGATTAGTGGGGATAAAGGACCCTGGCACATGGGGATGAGAGGCAAATACTAATTGCCTGGGGTTGGGAGGCAGATTCCTCTGGGGRGTGATTTATGGCTGTGGGCAGGATGCTGCTGGGCCCAGGTACACAGAGCAACTGATGTGCCTGCAGCCAGTGCCTTTCCCTAARAAACCTGAGATTTTTCCCCAGTTTGGGTAGAGAGGTGCACACATTCATGGGCAAAAAGGACTTGAAAGTGAAAATAATTTTGAAGAAAGCATCCCCAGCTTGGGGTCAATTTGTACTCCAGAGATTTAAGTCTGTTGGAGTCCTGTTTAATGTGAGCCCAGTGCTGGCACTGAACAGGTAAATGGTGAAGCCTGCTGTTTTCTGTGGTGTGGCATCCCCCAAATACACTTATTTGAGGAGGAAGGGAGCCCATGCTGGGCTGAAGCTCAGCAGCTCCTCCGGGGCAGCTCTGCAGGGCCCCTGGCAGAAGCAGGAGCAGAGGGATGTGCTGCCTGCCCCAGCTCCCTGCATCCCCAGGAGCCAGCCTGGGCTCCCTGCTGCCTTTTTTGGTTTGTTTGTTTTTTCTTTTCTTGCTGGGCTGGGGAAACACCTTAGGATTGGTCAGAACTGATGTTCAGAGCATAGCCTGGATCCCACACTGGGATGATGCAGGGCTGTCCCATGGGCTGGGTGTGCCAGAACTCAGCCAGAGCTCTGCCTGCCCCTGGGGCTGCGGGACCCGAACTCCCGGAGGCTTGGGAACAAAAGCTGCCAGTGCCARCCTGTCACAGACACCTCTYATGAAACATCCTTTCCTTAGGATTTTTCCTCCTGAGAAGCTGAGAGGCCTCAGGAACAAAATGTAACCAATGGTTATCTGCTGCTGTGGAATGCARCAGGTGCATCTGGGATTKGTCTCAYKTGSTTKTTTCYAAWTAATGGCCAATCACAGTCAGCTGGCTCRGRCTCTSTMTSWGAMACA